>PVIY010031952.1:0-29441 GCA_004026745.1 Myrmecophaga tridactyla
TAAATAATAGGGGGAACAAATGTTAAAATAAATTTAGTTTGAAATGCTAATGATAAGTGAAAGCAAGGGGTAAGGGGTATGGTATGTATAATCTTTTTTTCTCTATTATCGTTTTATTTCTTTTTCTGATGTCTTTTTATTTCTTTTTCTAAATTGATGCAAATGTTCTAAGAAATGATGAATATGCAACTATGTGATATTAAGAATTACTGATTGTATATGTAGAATGGAATATCTTAATGTTCTTTTGTTAAGTTTTTTAATTAATAAAAAAAAATGGCTGATGGACAGACTACGGTTACACAGACTCGAGCATTTGGGAGACATTTCTTTGAAAATCAATGAAGCAAGCCTGTCACTTCGAGGAAAACACTAATGGTGTTTGTTGCCAATGATGCAACTTGGGCTTTTGAGGAAGATTAGAATTTTGGAAAACTCGAGCCCCCCGTTGCGAGCTTGACGGCATCTCAGTACTTACACCCTTTTCTGACGTGATCTCAGCTCATGCCTTCAACTGCAATATTCTTATTTACTACCAAAGCCAGAGTAGTGTCACTCTTGGGGTGTGGGGATGGGTTTGCTTGGGAGGGGGCTTCTGGAAGGTTCTGGGCTGATTGGCGAAGTCCTCTCTTCTGATGTGCTTACAGGAGTGTTTGCTTTATAAGAGCTCATGAAGGGCAAGCCATGGTGGCTCAGCAGGTAAGAATGCTTGCCTGCCATGCCCGAGGACCCGGGTTTGATTCCCGGTGCCTGCCCATGTTTAAATAAATAAATATAAATAAATAAATAAGAGTTCATGAAACTGTTCATTTTCTTTCATGTGGTTTCCTATATTTGTGTTGTATTTATCAGTAAAAATTGTTGGAACGAAAGAGGGAGGTAGGGAGGCAAGTAGAGAGGGAAGGAGAACTGGAGCCCCTGCTGGGCCCCAGCTGATACGAGTCTGTGTGTATGTGTGTGTATACTGGACTAGCTCTCAGATGTATCTCTCACTGTGGCCACACTCCAAAGAGTTTGGAAACCAATCCTCCAGATCCTCCAGAATCCTAACTCCTGTTCCTGTCATCACCTCTGCTAGGGCTCCACCTTCCTGGAGAAATAAAGACGGTGGGGTCAGTGACACCCGTCTGAAAAGACCTGGGTGAGGCATCCACCCTTTGCTGTCTCCTGGTGCTCCCTGGTGCAGGACTGAGCCCCCTTCCTTCTCTCTGCCCTTCTGCTGTGTCCTGAACCTGCACCACGACGGGACTTCCAGGGGCCCCTCCATCTGCACCAGCCTCAGGCCCACCGGGAAGAAATATCCTCACATGCCTCCCAGCCTGTAAAATGGTGCTTCAAGAGTTTGGGATTTTTTCCATTCCAGCCAATCCTAGAGAACACCTAGGGCAATGCATAAGATTCTACAAAGTTTCCATGCACTAGAGTAACTTTCCAGAAACTTACAACGTCCAGATGGATCCCTGGACCAGATAAGTCCTGAAAGCTAGAGGGCCCAGCCTCTCCAGAACATCAGATAGTTCCATCTCCCTACCCCATATTAGTGACAGCCCCTTCCAACATGAAAAAGTTAGAATGGCCATAGCCCAAACACCCCTAAAGAGAGAGATAGAAAGATCAAAGGTGATGGTGGTGTTATACAGAGAAGGTAGGGTTTAATAAATGAATCATTAAAATGATATTTCTTTTAGTCTCCAGTATCTTAGGGCAGTTAGAAGTAAAAACTTAAAATTGTGGAATTTTAATACCAGACTCTGAAATAAGTTCTACAACTAATTGTGGTGCTATGTTTTGAAATTTCTTGCTTTTTTGTATATATATTATTTTTCACAAAAGAAGAAAAAAGTCTATTATTATAATAAAAACATATATTTATTCCTTCTAGTCTCCTATATTCTGGAGCAGCTAGAAGGAAAACTCTGAGATGATGGTATGGCAGCCCATGATAAACTCTGGGATCTGTCCTATAACCAGTCGTTGAAGAGTGCTTTGAAAACCACTGCTTTTTTCCTTTCTTTGCCTTGTATATATGTTATGTTATTGTTTTAGTTTACTAGCTGCAAGAATGCAACACACCAGAGATGAATTGGCTTTTAATAAAAGGGGATTAATTTGTTAGTTCTTCAGAGGAAAGGCAGCTAACTTTCAACTGAGGTTCTTTCTTATGTGGGAAGGCACAGGGTGATCTCTGCTGGCCTTCTCTCCAGGCCTCTGGGTTCCAACAACTTTCCCCGGGGTGACTTCTCTCTGCATCTCCAAAGGCCTGGGCTGAGCTGCGAGTGCTGAGTTGCTTGGGCTGTGCTACGTTGAGTCTCTCATTTAAGCACCAGCCAATTAAGTCAAACGTCCTTCATTGCAGCAGACACGCCTCCTAGCCGACTGCAGATGTAATCAGCAACAGATGAGGTTCCCATGCCACTGGCTCATGTCTGCAGCAACAGAACTAGGTGCCTTCACCTGGCCAAGTTGACAATTGAATCTAACTACCACAATTATACAATTTAAAAAGTTAAAAAATCAAACAGACAGTTTGGATTTTAAATCAGAACCTGTTTAAATGATGTCGGGTTGAGGTTCAAATTTGTCTTGTAACTAGAGAGGAAGCCCAGCCCGCCAGCCCCTCACAGCCCCCAACTGGGGTCTGTGTTATCCTCTCTTCCTCTATCGGTGGAAGTTTTGCCCAGGGCACTCATGATGATCCCGGTGAGCTGAGTGTTTACCCTGTTCTGGGACTTCACAAACGTTTTCTCATTTAATTCTCACAACTATGGTGAGCCCAATTTACAGATATACACACTGAGGCTCAGAAAGGTTAAGTAACTTGTCCATGATCACACAGCTTCTAAGTGGTGCTGGTGGGGTCAGAGCCCAGGTCTCTGCGACCCCACAGTCTGCACTTCTATGCACTAGGCTGTAACATCTGAACAGGTGATCTCCAGGTATACTGAGCATAGCCTACCTGACACCTCCGAGTGGGGGGTTCCCTGCTGCTGGAACCCATGGCTGTAGAACCATTTCTGGGGTTGCTACCCACCCAGGTTGATATAGCCCTTCCTCCCAAGCCTCCCTAGCCCCCTCCCCTGACTCTTCTCCAGAACCATCTCCCCCTGTCCCTCCTCACTCTGCACAACCCACCTGCTTCCTCTCCCTACCTGGTGACCCAGGCCTGCCAAGAATGACACCCCTTCTGCTGAATAATGAAAAGCAGGAAACTCATTCTATAAAAGGAAGTGCATGAGTAAGAAACTCAAAGGCGGGCTGGGAAGAAGAAGGTACAAGCCTCTGGGCTCAGGCGGGAGGTTCGTGCGTCCGGCTGGGCCTGGGGTCTGCTGGGGCCTGGAGGTCAGCAGGTGCAGGAGTTGGAAAGGAAGACCATGTGGCTGTCCCCAGCTCTGCTCCTTCTCAGCCTCCCAGGTGAGTGTGGGCCCCGGGAGCAGGGCGGGCATGTGCCACGTTTAAGAGGAGGGGTCACGTCAGCCAAGGGAGAGGCAGCTCTGTGAGTTCATCAGCAAAAGCACACTGGGGTCCTGCCCCGTGCCTGGCATTGTGTCATGTCTGAAGGGCAAGAAGGGACGCTAGAAATAGGATCAGCCATTAAGGAGGACCACACAACGGCTTGTTGGGGAGATACACACAAACAAGAAAATCAGGGCACACTGGGAGGCAATGAAAGACACAGAGCTGAGCTCAATGGATAGGGCAGCTCTGGCTGGGGGAGCTAGAGAAAGCCTGTCATCTGATGAGCCTTGAAGGCTGGGCATCAGCTCTTCCAGCAGACGGGAGAAAGAGCATCTCAGGGACACAGAGCTGCTTGTGCAAAGTCCAGAGGTTCGAGAAAGGGCAGTGCTTCCGTGCAGGAGGCTCTTAGCGTGCAGGGCGCTGCGGGGGACTGGTGGGACGAGGACTGCAAACACAGGCGACAAGACCAGGGAGGTTGGAGCAGCCCGGGGGGAAGGGGGGAGGGGCTCGGTTCTCCTTCCGCCACCTGGAAAACCAGCACGGGCACCTGGGCACATTTGGGACTGTGCTGAAGTCCACATTATGTGTGCAATATGTGGGTCACAATGTCCTCTCTTGGGGTCTGGGGGCTGACCCCCTGGTACAGGCAGACCAGACCAAAGATGGACTGCAGGGAAGAGCACAGCCAGGGAGCTTGGGGACTGTGCTCCAGCCCCGGCTGAGGCTCGTGACCCAGCAGGTCCCTCGTTGCTCTAAGACCTGGGATTGCGGTGCTAATGGAAAGCCTCCGAGGTCCTTTTTAACTGGGACTTTGTGGGATCCTACTCTTCAGATCAGACATAAGCAAGCGAGGGCTGTGGGCACTCTGTGACTTGTGGCGGCTGATGCTGATTTGTTGGTGACAATGATACCAGGTGATGCATGGTAGAGAGGCTGTGAGGCAGACGCCCTCTGTGATCACCTTACTAATAAGTGGGACTCCCTGGGGTCTAGAATTCACAAGTTCGGGGACCCCCACCTGCTCCCCAACTTTAGCTTAACAGGTCCTGCAGAGACAGGACAGAGCCTGTCGTTGCCTAACTCTGTGAATTAACATGGGAAGGGAGTGGCTAGGCAAGATGCCTAGTTTTCACCAATAAATTGTCATTGGGACCCCAAGCTCTTTCCCTGTACCCAGAAATCACTCTTCAGAGACTGAGCTGGCCTTCCTGCGTCCCAACTTCAGCCAGGATGCCCTGTCCCATGGATGCAAGATAAGATGAGCTCAAACTCCATTCCCCACCCAGGAAACATTCCAGTGGCCCCCCCCCTCTAGATTTCTGCGATCTGCGGTTTGGGGGCCAATGCTTCCATGGGCATCTCTGTTCCGAGTTCCACCCTCGGCTGTTTCTGGGCATCATTCACCCCCCAGTGGTCAGCCCAGACATGGGGCTCAGGCCTTTTTCTAGATCTGGAGAAAAGGCCATCCCCCAAGGATTTTGCATGCGTCGCAAGCTTTCCTAAAAGATTGGTACAAAGGAGAAAGTTTATATTTTAGATTTGCAAAAATCAAAATTTAGAACTACTGACAGCCTTATGCTTTACAAACTCTTCCCACCCCCCATTCCCCAGAGTTCGCTCCAAGCTGACTGCTGTTCTCTCCTCTCCACCCCTTCTTCCCTCAAACCAAGTCTCGATAATGTGTGTAGGCCTAATTAATAGTTCCACCCATCATAATCTGTATTTATAAAATCACTCACACAATTTTTAAAAATGGGCCCAATAGCATCATGAGCATTTGATGTCAGACTCAGTCGCCAAAGTTGGCATTGATGAAAACTGTTCTGTTAAAGAACTACCAGCACTTACTGCTGTTTGTGAGTGTTTGTAAATACGGCCAGTGTGGAACTTCTGCTTTGTGCTATAGCTGTGCTACTTTTCTTTTAAGAAAAGCAAAAGCTCCTGTCTGCTGGTTCCTGTATTTGATTTTAATTTATGTCAGTTACTGTCTTTTAGCAACCCTTTTCATAATTGACTCCTTTTAAATTCTTGTTTAATCAGTTTACGATAGTGTAAAAATTTAAATGTAATAGAAATGTGTGATATAGAAAGCAGAAATTTCCCCTATAAAACCCAATGTCAGGGCTAAGTTCTGGTAAAATTTAGAACACATATTTTCAGATTTCTCGCCTATGTATATACTATAGGAAAACCACGGAAATGGAATCACACACATTCTGTTGGACAACTCTTTATTAACCTAACAATACTTTATCTTGGACCTCTTTCCTGTCATTATGTGAAGATTTGTCTTTTTCTTAACCACGGTGTGGATGGGCCATAATTCATTTTCCAAATCCCCTGTTGGTGGCTTTGGAGTTTGTTTCCAATTTAACTGTCACCATATGTTTCAGTTTCTCAGCTGCTAAAACAGACACCATACAATGGGTTGGTTTACCATTAGGAATTTATTGGCCTGCAGTTTCAGAGGCTAGCAGGCTGGCCTCCTCCCTGCAGCATCTTCTGGCTGCAGGATTTGGGGGCTCCTTAACTCTTCTATGACATGGCAATGCACATGGCAGTGTCTTTTTCTTTCTCCCCCATGTTCTGATTCCTCCCAGCTTCTGCAGCTCCCTGTGGCTTCGCTTTCTCAGGGGCCTTCTTATGAGGCCTGCAGCAACAGGATTAAGACACATCCTGGTTCAGCTGGGCCACACCTTCACTGAGGAACCTCACTTAAAGGTCCTATTTACAGCGTGGTCACACCCACAGGAATGGGTTAAGATTAAGAGCATGTTTTTTCTGGGGTCCGAAGCTCCAATCCCCCGCACATTAGTATGGCAATTAACACTGTTATACTTCATTGTCCATTGGTGTAGAAATTGTATCTCATCCCCAAATTGAAATGCCTGAAGTCAAGATCACAGAGTAACCAGCTTCTTTTCAAAAGCAGCCATAAATTTTACTGGTACCTACCCTGAGCCAGATGCTGAGTAAGATGCTGGAGTTGGAGGGGGACGGGGGGCAGGGGGAAGAGAGAAAGAAAATAAATACTATCTCTGCTCTTCTGGATCGAGCATCCTAGCAAGTAAGACACACACACACACACACACACAAAAGAGCTGGCTAACAATAACAAAATACCAGTGCTGCATTCAGGTTCCATACAGAGGGCCATGGGAATACTGGAAGGAAGCAGTTCTCAATGGCAGGGGGCTTTGCAAAAAAAGAGCTGAGCCTTGAAGGAAGTGGAAAAAGTGACCAGCAGAAGCGCAGGGGTGGAGAAGGAGTTTCCAAGTGGAAGGGGGCTCACGAACAATGTCAGGAGAAGAGAAAATTGGAGTAGGTTGTCGTTGGGAGTGGGAAGCAGCGAGCGACAGGAAGCCGTGCTGGAAAGAGAACTTGGATCCAGAGTGTAACGAGACTCGAAGACCCAACTGTTATGGGTTAAATTGTGTTCCTCAAGATGATAACTTGAAGCCCTAATCCCTGGTCCCTATGCCTGTGACCTCATTTGGAACATGGGGTCTTCACGGGTGCCATCTGGTCAAGATGAGATCAGGCTGGACTAGCGTGGGCCCCAAAACAGATGGCAGGTGTCCTTATATGGAAAGGGAGATTTGGAGAAGCACACAGGGAAGCAGACCCACGAGAAGACAGAGGCAGAGACGGGTCATGCGGCCACGAGGCCGTCAGTGGCCAGAAGTGGGCGGGCCAAGGCAAGCTCCTCCCCTAGAATCCTGGGGAGTTCTGCTGACTTCTGGCCCCAGCACTGTAAGCCAATACACTTCTATTGTTTCAAACCACCTGGTTTGTGGGAATATGTTACAGTGTCCCTAGGAAACCCAGACACAAGCAAAAGCATCTTACCTCCGTCCGAGGCAGTGAGGGGTAGGGAGGTGGCGTGGCTGCAGGACGGGCCCTGCGAGATGTTTGGAGTGCTCGTGGCATGGCATGTGCAGCCGAGGAGAGGAGGCAGGCTCAGGGCACAGCTCCAGCAGCAATCGTGGAGGAGGTGAGGGTGGGGTGCTGCCAGAGCAGGTCAGAACCTCCTGCCGCCATCACCTGGCCGATGAGGCCCTGGCCTGGTGATGGGCTCCCCGTGGGGCAGCGCTGAGGGCCGGGCGTGTGCCACATATCTGGGCCTTAAGACAACCAGCAAGGTGACAAGCAGCATAGCTATTTTATAAATTAAGGACCAAGGCTCGGAGAGTTTAAGCAATTTACCCAAGGTTTCCTAATCAGTTTGTGGTAGACATGGCTTTCTGTGCCCAAAATTCCCACTCTTTCTGCAATTTCATGCTGTTCTCACGGACTGTGACAGCAAAGAAGCAGAGAGGAAAATGACTCTCAGGAACATTTTCAAGGCAGAACTGGCTGAATCTGGCTATGAGTCAGTTGCACTAGTTGACGAGAGGACAGAACCAAGGAAGAGACCAACTTCTCCAGTTAACACCGCAGAGTGACGCGGCTGCTTTGAGGAGTGCTGAGTGGGTTCTGCTGACGGAATACCACATTGTTTTCCTCTTGCTGCCATGGCATTAGCACAAACTTGGGGGCCGAAAACAACCCAGATGTGTTAGCTTCCGGCTCTGAAGGGCAGGAGTGTGGGAGGGTCTCGCTGGGCTGGAGTCAAGCTCCACAGGGCCCCTTGGAGGCCCCAGGGGAGGCTGGCCTTGCCTTCCTTTCCCAGCTTCCAGAGGCCACCTGCCGTCCCCGCCTCAGCCTCTTCCTCTGACTTCAAAGCCGGCAGTGTCCCGCCTTCAAATCTCTCTCCAGTTCTGATTTCCTGCCTTCCTCTTTCATTGATAAAGACCTTCGTGATTATATTGGATCCATCTGGGTTACTGAACGAAGGCTGATTCTTTTGCCCGATGCACTCAAATGACCAATTCCTGAGATACTGGGCTTTCAAAGAGAGAAAAAGTTTCTTACTAGGTGCTTAGGAGGAGAGCAGATGGCCTAGCGGCCCAGAACCTGTCTCTCCAAGTTTAGGGGGTTCGAGGTTTTTATGGGTTTTAGCAAGGGGAGATGAGGTCATTATAACTTCAAATAGCAAGTTTGAAGCAGAAAAGGTGACAGTATTATCATTGTAATAGGAAAAAAGCGGAAAGGAGGGGAGACTGAGATACCATTTCAATACTAAAGGTGTATGCCCAAAGGAAGGAGAACAGTCATCTCTTTAACCGCAGAGTCCAGCTGATACACTTACAAACATAAGGGGCTGAAAGTAATTCTCGGCCCTTCACCAACATTAGGACTTTGCCCTACAAGCTCCTTTAAGAAAATGACTGGATACCGGGAGTAACTGCTCTTACAATCACAAAGGCAAAAAGATTAGGGCTTTTACAATCATTTCAGACATCAGGGCGGCTGAATTATAGTTTAGGGATCTCAGGTATTCCCCTCTGTCTACTCCAATACACCAGAAAGCAAAAAGGAATATCTATGTGATTCAGTAATCAAAATCATCCCTTAAATCCTAACTTCTAGGTTACATCCAGATAACCTGGACTGTACTTAATTTAACTGCAAGGTCCTTAACTTAACCACATCCACAAAGCCCCCTTGCCGTAGAAGGAAGCACCCACAGGCTCCAGGGAGCAGGCCCCAAGGTGTGAGGAGATGGCAGCTTCCCGTGCAAAGGCCCTGGGCCCCCGGGCTGGGCCTGGCTCCGTGCGGGAGCAGTGGTGCCTTGGAATTCTGTTTTCCAGGCTGTCTCTCCATCCGAGGTCCGAGTACCATGATTGGCCCAGAGCGGGGGTCATTGACCGTGCAGTGTCACTACGACACGGGCTGGGAGAGCCACAAGAAGTGGTGGTGCCGTGGGGCCGGCTGGGACTTCTGCCGCATCCTCGTGCAGACCAGCAAATCCGGGTACCTGCAGAAGAAAGGCCGCGTATCCATCAGCGACGATCGGAGCAACCGCTTGTTCACGGTGACCATGCAGAACCTGAGCAGGGACGACGCTGACACTTACTGGTGTGGGATTGAGAAATTCGGAACTGACCTTGGCGTCCAAGTTCAAGTGATTGTCTACCCAGGTAGGAACTTTCTCGTCGACACTGTTTGGCTCTGGTGCTCAGGACTGAAAAAGCCGGGGCTCCTCCCTTGTCCCCAAGGGCAGAGGGGCACAGCTGGGTACCTGGGGGGGCGGGGGGGGGGCAGGTGTGTGTGAGGGAGCGGGAGACAGACAGACAGATGGATGGGGAGGGAACTGAGAGAAACTAAGGAGGGGTGGGAGCCCAGCGCCACCCTCCCCTTACAACCCTTGCTGGCTCCCTGAGCTCTCAGCACACAGTGCCAGGCCGGGGCTGGGGCTGGGGTTGTAGACCTTCAGCCCTCCCAGGAGCTGTGCCAGCCTGGCAGCCTGGCATTCTCAAGCCAGCATCCACATGGGTCTCAGGCATCTGCAGGGTCTCCCTGTATCCCTCTGGGTGGGGGCCCATCTCGCATTCACGCCTTAGACCCGTCACTGCCTGAGGGCATGGGGGTAGGGGTGCAGGAAGCTACCTCTCTGACTGCCCTGGTGTCTGCTCAGTGCGTCAGACCCCGACAGAGGGGCTCTGGGGTCTTCCTGGCAGCACAGAGGCAGGCGAGGCAGAGGCTGTGACTTCAGCCCCTCTCCGCGGCTCTGCTGCTATTGCAGGTGCCTAGGGGACCGCCCCTCCCCCGCTGCCATCCAGCACACGGTGCCCGGCCATGCCTGAGCCCAGCAGCCACTCACACGTTAGAGGGAGAACTGATTTCAGAGTGAGCCACTCATCGCTCATCGTTAGGATTGGAACCAGAGCGGGGCTTAGGGGCTGCCGCTGGATGGCATGACTCCGGAAAGCATTAGCCAAGCAAGACCTCCCCCCGGGCTGCCAAGTAGTGCAGCCAAGAAGCAAGATGGGGACTGAAGAATTGATTAGGGCCTGAGAGCAAGGGACAGAGAGGGACTAAAAGGTGTGGCCCACGTGGAGCTTCAGGGAGAAAGGCCTTAGGGGTCGTGCAGCAGGGGCACTCCAGAGGAGCTGCTAAGACTGCAAGGTCTGGGACCCCGTGCAGAAACTGCCTAGCATGAGCACAGGCTGGGAGCAAGAAGAGAGTGTGTCCAAGGGATGGTATTCAAAAAAGACACAGAGGAAGAGGGCCCTCCTGGGGGGCACAGCTGGCAGAGTGGGGTGGCAGTGAGCTGTGCACTTATACCTCCCAACCTGGAGCCACTAACCGGCCACTTTGCCTGTGTCCAGTGGGAGCTGTTCCAATGAACCAAGACGCAAGCTGGCCTCCAGATCTCTTAGCCAGGCCTACTGACAGCAGCAGCGCCCAGGCGACCCCCTTCGTCAGGTGAGCCCCTGCCATCCTTTCTCCTGCCCCTTCCTGAGACCCCTCCAGTGGGGAAGCCAAAGCTGGGAATCCTTTCTGCCCCTGTGCCATCACCTGATGCCAATTCCATGTCCCCCCTAGAGCCTGTTTCGGACAGAGACCGGTCCCAGCCCGCCTGTGATCCCCCACCCACCATCCTCCCACTCCAGCCCTCAGCAAAGTATCTTTCTGGGGAGCTTTTCCCTATCAACATCGTCCATCCATTCAATAAGTCATTGAAAAAAGCCTTGATGGCCTCGTGGGTGCCACAGGGGGATAAGATGCAAACTTCTGTACTCAGGGCACCGAGGGCCACAGGGTAGGCAAGGTAATTTAGCCTCGGTGGCCAAGGGGAGCACCCGTAGCTGGCATTAGCGGGAATGGTAAAAGCACAGAAGCAGGAACGCACAGCCTGCATGGGGTTCTCTGGGTGCTCCTATTGGGCTGAAAACTACTCTGGGCAGGAAAGAGTCCCAGAGGGTAAGATTAGCAAGGAAGGTGGGGCCAGCACAAGACCTGCTAAGTGGGCACCTGAGGGGTCCCAAGGGGACTTCAGATAGGGCTGCTGAGCCCAGGGTCACAGGCCCTGCCAAGCTGGGTAGCGCTGCCCTTACTCCGGGCTGGGGGTGACAGCCTGGGAATGGGGACAGGGCCTCGGGCTCCTCACTCCCTACCTCTGTCCGTCTTGCAGGACTCACTATGTGCTCCTGGTGTTTGTGAAGGTTCCTATCTTGCTCATCTTGCTCGGGGCTATCCTCTGGTTGAAGGAGTCTCAGAGGGTCCCCAAGAAGCAATGGGGTCAGCCTCTCTATGTCAACTTGTCCACAGACCGTCTGAGCAAAGGCACAGCCTGTTAGATGGACACGCAGGCCCTCTGGGCCGGGACCCAGCTGCAGAGGAAAGGCAGGCCTCAGGGGCAGCCCTGAGTCCTCGGGAGGCTGTGGCTGAGGCCAGGAGCTCCAGGCCTCCACCCTGGCTGGGGGGCACCGCCCGGGCATCCTCGCTACTCTGCACAGCTCCGGGGCACAGCTCAGGACCCTGTCGACGCGGCATTGCCTCCCGGCGGGCTCTTATTCCCACGTCTTCCGGTAGCAACACCCCAATATCCTACCCGATCCCCCGGGGGCGTGAGGAGGGTGCCCCCAACCTAACCCCACTGCTGGAAACCTGGTGGCAGAGCCGGGCTGGGGCGCGGAGAGAAGCCACAGACACGTGGGAAGCGCCAGAAGAGGAGACCAGTCCTCGTTTCCTCTCCTTCCTGAGGTCCCGAGATGGACGGTTAAAGAACTCTTTCTTTTTCTTAAGCCAGTCGAGCTGGGATTTGTTACTTGTGCCTACGGAAACCCTGCGGGCGCACAGCCCATGAGGAGCGGCGGGCGCTGGCCCGGAGCAGGCCGGGTCCCTCGGCCCGGGAGGACACGGCCAGGCTGCGAGGACGAGGGGGACCAGCCCGGGTGCTCACCACCCCCTGCTCCGCCCTGGCCCCGAGCCCCTGCCTTCAGTGGTGGTGGTGGGGGTGGGGGGGTGTACGGTGAACTTCCGAGAACTGCCTCCAGGTGGGGGGGCGGGGGCGCTGATCATGACCGAGGGAAGCGGCGCTGTCTGACCTTGGCAATGAACCGGGAAGTGCGGCGTGTCCTCTGAACGCCCGGATCCGTCCGCTCGCCCCTCACGCTCGGGGCTGAGGGCAGCTTCACCTGCGGGGAGCAGCAGTGCCGTGTGAGGCGTGCAGCCCATCGTGCACACGCACACACACACGCACACACACGCACACACACATGCACGCTTCCTCCAACACCCCTTGTCGGGCCGGCCTGCCCTTCCTCCTGAGGGGTGGCCTCGGGGGACAGAGACCCAAGCAGAGGGGCACCTTCCAGCCCCCCATGGGGACCCCGACATCCCATCTCCCCTGCGGGCCGTCCATGGCTGACCCTCAGCCAAGAGGAAACCTTCTCCCTCTTTCAACTGGGCTTGGAGCTCCGGCCGTGAGGAGCCTGGAAATCCCGGCACTGCTCAGACAGGACGGGCTGAACCGAGCGCCAGGCACCTGCGTCGCCCGCTGGGGACACCAGCCCCAGGGCCCTGCCTCCACCACCTTCCCACCCACGCAGCCAGGCCACCAGACCAGCCTGGGGGTGGGGGGGAGCCAGCGGCTCGACGGGTGGGTGGGGAAGGCCGGGCCCAGGGCCTCCCCACCCTCAGATGGGGCACGGTGTTCTCAGCTGTCACCCTCGAGTCGAGGCTGTCCCCCAGCTTCTCGCTGCTCCTGTCCCCCTGGGAGACGAGGTGGGTGGGTGTGACGTGCCAGGAACACTGGGGCATGCGCACCCTTCTGAGCCAGACCCTGGCCTTTTAAACCCAGGAGAGGAGTGGGGCTCTGGGGTTCTGGCAAGGATATCTCCGAGGGGCTTCCCTGACAAGTCTCCAAATATCCGATGGAACTTTTACCCCCGGGAGCGTATGGAAAGCATCCTAAGAGTGGAACTTCAGTTAAAAAGAAAAGGAAAAAGACTGTCTCACCACATGAAATGAACTTCTGCCTAAACTCCATCTTCGGGGCTCCCCCATCAGCGCATCAAGAAGCAAGCCCCCTTCCTGGGAGGCGGGCATTGATGGGCCGACTGGCTCATTCAGTGTCGGTCCCAGAGCCCGGGAGACAGTGGGCTATGGGAGTTTAGCTTCTTCCTTCGAGGCAGGTGTTTGGCTCATTTCTGGCCTGTCAGAGGAAGCTGTTCAGCTTTCCAAGATTTCAGGAAGCAGCGGTGACATGTCCTCTGTGTCCCCCACTACTGGGGACCAACACACCTACCTGGAAATATAGAACCACATCTCTAAATATCTCATAGGTAAGAGCAAAAGGTCATGATGAAAATTAAGTCATACTTAGGCATATATGCTAATTAAACTATAATTGTGGGGGTAGGTGGGCGGGGGGAATCTGACAAGCAAGCTGCAATTCTGTTTTTAAAATATCTGGAATATAAGGAAAGTTCTTCACAGTCTTAAGTGGACAGCTGATGTTGATGCCTGAAGTATATTCTTTAGGAATTCCTTTAGTGAAGGTCAATTTCTTTTTATCTGAAAATGTCTTTATTTTACCCTCATTCTTGAAAGGCAGTTTTAATGGGTTCACAATTTTAGGTGGATATTTATTTTCTCTCAGTTCTTTTAAGATATTATTCATGGTCCTCAAACTTCCATTGCCATCCTGAGGAAATCTCAGTTTGTCTACTTGCTGTTCCATTTTAAGGGGCCCACCTTTTCTCTCCATTTTGACGTCTTTTTCTTCTCATGCATGGGACGCTTCTACTTTATCCTGCCTGTTGATGGTTTTCTTCCTACATCTGGGTCTTTAAATCCCATCATTACTTTGGAAAGTTCTCAGCCATCATCTCATAAAGATGTATCCACTCTATTCACTCTGCCTCCTCCTGGAGTTTCCATTAGGTCAGGATCTCTCAGTAGTAGCACCCCAACATTCTGAGCTGGAAATTTCTTTGTCACGGGGGCTGTCCTGTACACGGAAGGATGTTTAGCAGCATCCTGGCCTCCACCAGAAACCTGTAGCATCTTCGTGTGACAATCAAAAATGTGTCCTGATGGGCGGGCCACGGTGGCTCGGCAGGTAAGAACGCTTGCCTGCTGTGCCCAAGGACCCGGGTTCGATTCCTGGTGCCTGCCCATGTAAAAAATAAATAAAATTAAAAAATGCAAAAATGTCTCCTGACAGTGTCCAATGTTCCTTGGAGGGGTAGAAACTTTCCAGTTGAGAACTGTGGAATAGATGTGCATGGTAGGTCTTCCATTCCATCTTCCATTTCTCCTAACCTCCCTTTCCTGGCTTCCACCTGCCTGTGTCCATGTGCACACTCTGGGGAATTTCTCAGATCATAACTTCTCTTTCAGCGACTGATCTGATGTTAAGCCCATCTTTAGGTTTTTTATTTCAATGATCACATTTCTTATATCCAGATGTTCTATAAGGTTGCTTCTCCAAATCTGCTTGGTCTACTTCAAACAGTCTCTGACTCCTTTGTCATATTTTCAGGACCCCCCTTATTTTTTTTTTATTTCTTTACATCTATAAAACATTTTTCCTATTTTTCTCGGGTCATCTAAATATCAGAAATCTTCGTAGAATTAAATCTACCATTTTGCTTCTCCTGACTCACCCTCATGGTGACTTGTTTTCTTCTATACTTGGCAGCATTATCCTCGGAGCTCATATCTGACTAAATTTAATCTGTAGCTTGCAGGATGCTTCCCTCTAGGAAACAACTGTCTCTACTTCTGCTGGCATCACAGACTGCTATGAACATGCTGCCGTGTTCATTTAATTTTTCCTACTTACAAGTTTCCCCGCCTATTTGGGAAGTGTAAATTTGAATCCCAGCCCCATGGTTACAAACTATATAAGTAACTATTATTAATAATACTACCATTATTATTAATAATATTTTCTATCTGAAGCTGCAACAGAGACAGGTTTTATTTTGTTGCTTCCTGTTGCTAGCAAGTTGATAATTTCCACTCCACCATTTTACTAAGGTTGTGGACCCTTTCTGTGTTCTGACTTGAAATTGGTGTCTCAGATACAGCTCTCCAGTTTGAATGTCTGAAGCCTGTCGCTCCCCCAAGCTCTACTGTTCATCCCCAAAGCACTGGCCCCAGGCTACCCCAGTCCTCATTGGCACTCTGGTTTCACAGTGAACTACTTCTGGTTTTAGTCGGTTTGGTTGGCTAATACAAGTTCCTTCCTGCTATCTTCATCGTTCTCTCAACACCATCTTCGTGTCAAGGCTGGTTCTCCTCCTGCATCTTAAGGTGTCTGTAGAAGACAGCAGTCATGTCCAGACACCATTACTTCCAGGAGGAAAAGAGGATCACGTCTCCTGAGGAACAGTCCCACAGCGCCCTCCCAGCAGTTCTACCTGCACAGTTCGGGCTCAGATGACCCTTACATTGAGCAATTGAGACCACTCTGAAGCTGGGGAGAGGCCCATCCTCCCCTGGGTTACATGGGAAAGGGTAGATGCCCAAACAAGATGGCAGTTCCATCTTGGGGAAATGCATGTTGGTAAGAGGCAACCAAAATATCTACTACAAAAGCCTTGCTGGAAGCACCCTCTGTGCTCTGGCTTGTCTCATTCATTCCTGCCCTCACTCCCCCCTCTTCACCCCTGGGCTTCTCTGTGGGCTGCAGCTCTGAGAAACTTGACCTTTTTCTCTTCCCCTCAGCAAATTCCTTTCCGCAGACGGAAGACTCCTCACAGTTCAAGTCTTGCATAAGTCACCATCCCTTTCTAGGTTCTAGGGATGAGTCTGGGTGAGTGTGGCCTTGGCAGAAAATATTAAAACTATTCAGTGACCAATTTCTCTCCTAATTTTTCTAAATTTATCAGAGAATAAGTTTCCCTCAACTGCTATGGGTTTCAACTCAGCTTTTTCTCCCTATTCCCAGGAAGGATGTGTCCTGGCCTCATGGCATCTTTGGGTGGCATCAGCCAAAGAAAGGTGAGGCACTGCTAGCCCAGACCTGAGAGCAGGAAACAACAGATGTTCTGGAAGGCACAGCTCATTCTCCCAATCAGGAGGTCCTCTGGAAGAGATTGCAGAGTTTAGGTTGACCCTTTGACCAAGACGCCTACTTGAGCCTCTGTTTCTAGAGACACCATCCGTTAGGGACCATCTTCTCATCTTGTGCATCCAACACCTGACTCTCAGGCTTGTGTGGGAAAAGGCTTGTGTGTCGATGTTCTGGGGGTTCATTTGGTGGTATGTGCCTGTGTGGGACCTTGGTGGCTCTGCCTCCAGTCCCATCAGCATTGGAATAGCCCCCAGTAGAATTCCAGCCCCATAGTTGTATTCCCAGAGTAATAGAGAACTGACAGCCTCTCAATATCTGGGTGGCAAGCTGCTCCCCGAGAATCATACATGCCCCCTTATGCATCATTTGGCATCGACATTCTGAAGATGAGGTGAATGCCCAGTAGATCCTGTGTAGCAAGTATAAGGAAATCTCCAATTCTAATCGTTCTTCAATCACCAAACAGGAAAGGCATGTAGAATCTTCACTATAAAGACATATTGAGGGCATCATACTGACCACGGAAAAAAAGAAGAGGAGAAGAAGGGAGGCTAGTTGGGGGCAGGAGGGAGCAGGAACCGGGTGGGTTAGGAATGCTGGTGTAAGACACAGAGGATTGCTGCATTTGTTAGTTCATTCCCAGGAGCTGTGCATGCTTTCTGCTTATTATGTCGCCAAGATTCACAGTCAAGTTTCCATCACCCTTTCAAGCCATCTCTGAAAATAATCTGTCACTATTTCCTCTTAAAATTAAGACATAGCTGGAGGGGGTGAGCAGGAGAAGTTAGATGAAAGAGAAGCACATAGGGGGCTCTGAGCTACAGATAGGGGGTCTTGGTAACTGCATCCAGACCCGCACCGCCCAATCTGGTGGACACTGAGTACTTGAAAATGTGGCTTGTCTGCATGGAGATAGGCTATAACTATGAAAGGAACACTAAGTTTTGAAGTTTTCTTATGGAAAAATTTTCTGATATTTCCAATATCATTGAAATGATAATATTTGGGATATATTGGGTTAAATCAAATATACTATTAAAATCAATTTTACCTTTTTTTAACTTTTGCTATGTGGGTATTAGAACATTTGAAATTATACGTGTGGCTCACATTAGATTTCTATTGGACAATGGAGGGCTAAAATCCGCATGGGATTGGGACTTGCTCCTTTTTATATATCTGAGTGTAACTGAGAAATTAAGAATTAACAAATGTAAAGACAGAGAGGTTTATTGTGTCAAGAATCTAAATTTTCTGTAACTCATAATCTGAATCAACCGCTCTGGGTAGCTCATTTAGACAATCTGGACTCCTAGACTCTTGATGACCTGAAGGGGAAAAATATATACTATATATATATGTGGAACTAACAGACTCCCGAATCTACTAAACCACGGGTACCCTCCCAACCATTGGGGACTCCCTAGAAAATAGGCCAAACCCTGGATTTTGAGGCTTGCTCTAATGACGCTTATTTCTGTAGGGGAGAAGCTAAGACTACCCAAAACTAGAACAAAGAGTTGCTTCCAGGAAGCTTCTTTATTGCTCAGATGTGGCCTCTCTCTCTCTCTAAGCTCAACTCTGCAAGGACAATCATTTATCTCCCCACTACATGGTACAAGTCATGTTCAGGGGTGAAAATCTCCCTGACAATGTGGGGCATGACTCCCTGGGATGGGTCTGGCCCTGGCACCATGGGATTGACAATGCCTTCCTGACCAAAAGGGGGGAAAGAAGGGTAATAAAGTAAGGCATCAGTGGCCAAGAGAGATCAAATGAAGTCAAGAGGCTGTTCTGAGGATTGCAAGCTTCAGTTAGATAGTGCTAATTTCCATGGTTTGCTGATATACAATAAAAATCGCCATCATTCCTGTTGACTCTTACGAACACCTAGGGCTCGAACTGAGACTCGATAAAGGTTTCATTCACTAGATTTGCCTTTCTGGAACATATAATTCCCAGAGGGTTCCTAGATCAAATAAATCCTGAAACCTAGAGGGATCAGCCTCTCCAGGATTATCAGTTAATTACATTCCCCTATCTTTCAGTGTGGACATCCCTTCTCAACATGAAAAAAGTCAAAATAGTCATGCCCCAAAGATCCCTGTAGATTGGGAGAAGGATTAAAGGAGAAGGAGGAGGTATAACAAAGCAAATAGGTTTTAACAAATGAGTATAGCTGCTGAATCACTATGTTAATACCCCTCTAGCCTCCAGTGTTTTGGAGCAGCTAGAAGGAAAGATCTGAGATGATGGAATGGTAGCCCATGACAAACTCTGGGATCTGTTCTGTAACTACTTGTTGAAGTGTGCTTTGAAAATTATTACTTATTTTCTTGCTTTGCTTTGTATATATGTTATATACACAATAAAAAAAGTTTTAAAATGAATTAACAAATGATTATGATTACTGAATCATTATAGAGGTGTTTTTCTTTCTATATGGTAGAATAGGCAGGGTTGATAACTGAAATTATTGAAACTCAGCTGGTCTCACCCTTGTTTGTACTTTCTGGTGTGATGTTTATTCTAGCCTGGTCCCAGCCTTGTGTATACTTACAATTGTAATGGTGACAGCTTCATGCCCCCGCTTATCTGAATCCATAAAAACCCTTAACTCCTTAGACTCAGGGAGACAGATTTTCAGTCCCATAAACCAACTGCTTTCCAGCTTTGCACATAGCATTAAACTCTTTCTGTCTTTGAAATCCCAGTGTCATGGATTGGCTGTTCCACACATTGGGCAGAGAACCTAATTTCTAAATAAAAACAATAAAACACACATATTTTCTTTCACCTAACAGTACTTAACTGTCCTGCATATAACCGGAAGCACATTAAATCTCTCCAGAATAGGGTGCAAGTCCTTGGGTAATATTCATTCCTAAACTTAATATCTTACAACTTAAATAGTATAACATGAACAAAACAGCTTTACAGATCTCGTGTCTGTAACTGATCATGTGGTCGTAGTTCATATTTATCACTGCCTTCTTCCACTACCCATTCCATGTGCTGCATGTGTGTAGTGCACAAGATGCTATGGTGGTGGCTGCTGAGAGGTGACAGCCATCTGATTCCACCAAAGCAAAGGCTTCACAGAGGGAGTGCCATTTCCCTTGAGTATGGAAGGATAAACAGGAGTCCTCCAGGTGGAGAAGGGGTGAGTGGGGAACATTACACAGCTAGAGACATGAAAGGGCTTGGGGTAATGGGGCTTCTTAGGAGGACAGAGGACATGAGATCAGATAGGCAAGGTTGGGTGAGATGTTTCGGATATGGAGCGCTAATCTGAGAAGAAAAGCAAGAGCTCCAAGAATAAAAAAATCAGGATGGGTGCACAAAGGATTTTCTAGTCTTTCCTCGCCTGAGAAACTCTTTTGAAGCCGTATAGACTCAAGAATTAAAATGTTTAAGCAAAAAAATTAAAAACACTTTGGGTTGGCCCATCATTGTTTCAGTCTGGATTTAGGACAGACACACCCTACCTGGAGCAGTAGGAGTGAAAGGGCACAGAGCAAGGTCAGGACTGGATCTCGTCCCCCTCTGCTGAGGGGCCATCTCCTCTCTGCTCCCCACTCTGTCCTCCCAACATCACGTGTACAATGAGTTCACTGGACTTCATGGTTTCTAACAGACTCTTCATTTTTAATTTCTAGAAGCACACATGAGCCATCGACATTGCAGGCACCAACAAATGTTTGTTATCAGTGGTGACAAGAAGGAGGAGGAGAAGGAGGAACAGGAAAGCTGTAAATCAGGAACCTCGCTTTATCCTGTTTACCACCCAGTCCCCAGGACTAGGGCAGGGCCTAGCACTAGCACTTAGTTAATAAATAGACACTAAATAAGGAGATGAGGAAGTGGAGGGAAGCGGAAAACCAGCATGGGAGGTGGTTGTGATTATGAGAGGCAGCCTTACTAGGGGTAGAACAAGTTAATTTAAATTAAAATGTAAGATTGGGGGATGGGTAGGGAGGAAGTTTAGAAAGACACATGAAATGTTTTCAGATTCAAAGAAACTTTGTCATGACTTGAGTTTATTAAGGCAAATGAGCCCTCTAAACTAGTGATTCTCAACTGAGGGTGATTTTGCCTCCAGGGGACATGTGGCAAGGAGACATTTTTAGTTGTCCCAACTTAGAGAGGGGGCTGCTGTGGCATCTATTAGATGGAGGCCAGAGGCTGCTACACATCCTACGATGCACAGGGCTACCCGCACATCAAAGGGTCATCCAGATCAAAATGTCAATAGTTCCTCACAAAGTTAAACAAAGAGAACCAAACCACAGATTAGCAAGTGTGTGACAGGCAGAAAATTTATTAAGAAGATATGTAATAGGACATGCAGACACTCTTGCAAAGACAGAGGGTACTGAAAGCTGTGGCTTGTTTTTCATTGGTGTATTAGTTAGGGTTCTCTAGAGAAACAGAATCAACAGGAAATATTCGCAAATATAAAATTTATAAAAGTGTCTCACATAACTGTGGGAATGTAGAGTCCAAAATCTGTAGGGCAGGCTGTAAAGCCAACGATTCTGATGGAGGGTCTGGATGAACTCCACAGGTGCAGCTTGCCGGCCGAAGCAGGAAGAAAGCCTGTCTCTTCTGAATCTTCCTTAGAAGGCTTCCAGTGATTAGATTAAGCATCACTCATTGCAGAAGACACTCCCCTTGGCTGATTACAAATGGAATCAGCTGTGGATGCAGCCGACATGATCATGACTTAATCCTATGAAATGTCCTCATAGCAGCAGACAGGCCAGTGCTAGCCCAACCAGACAAACAGGTAACACCACTTGGCCAAGTTGACACATGAACCTGACCATGACAGTCCACCCCTTGTCAACTTATACACATCACCTTAAACCATACCTAATTTCTAAATAAAAACAATAAAACACACGTATTTTCTTTCACCTAACAGTACTTAACTGTCCTGCATATAACTGGAAGCACATTAAATCTCTCCAGAATAGGGTGCAAGTCCTTGGGTAATATTCATTCCTAAACTTAATATCTTACAACTTAAATAGTATAACATGAACAAAACAGCCTTACAGATCTCGTGTCTGTAACTGATCATGTGGTCATAGTTCATATTTATCACTACCTTCTTCCACTACCCATTCCATTTTCCCTTTACCCTCAGCAAGCACTTCAGCTGGTTGTGGTTCTTTCCCTGGTGGGATGACCCAAAACCTTCATTCCTGAAGTTTCAGACCCATTAGTAGTCCTGCCTGGATTGTGTTGTTGCAGTTTTCCATTGATTGTAATCACAGAGCATGGTAGCACTAAAAGACACCCTAGGGGATCTCCTATATTCCAGGAAAACTCTTCTTTATCTCTATTGTAGAGTTGCAGTCCTATATCCTCTGATAGTCAGGATCAATCACCCCAGCCAATAATGCAATCCCTTTCTTGGCTTGTTGATCCAGGGGCATGAGTAGCCCAAAGTGACCAGATGGCCGTCTTAGATTCCAGTTCAGTGGAATCATTGTTGTTTCTCCCGGTGGAAGCACTCCCCCTTTTGGAGCTAAAACCTGTAGACCAACAGAGCTCAGGGTCACAGGGACAGGAAGCAAAAATTTTCCTAGTGGATCACTAGGGGTAACAGTGAGTGGTGCCATTCCCATTTCCACCCCTTGGTTCCTGGACCCATGGATCCTGGCTATGGGAGAAACAGCACCATACAGCAGATGCTGATTCAGAGCATATACAGCTTCCTGGAGAACATTACCCCAACCCTTCAAGGTATTGTCACTTAGTTGGCACCGTAATTGAGTTTTCAGAAGGCCATTTCACAATTCTATCAATCCAGCTGCTTCTGGATGATGGGGAACATGGTAAGACTAGAGAATTCCATGAGCACGTGCCCATTCCCACACTTTGATATGCTATGAAGTGTGTTCCTTGATCAGAAGCAATGCTATGTGGAATACCATGACGATGGATGAGGAATTCTGTATGTCCACGGATGGTAGTTTTGGCAGAAGTGTTGGTGCAGGGAAAGCAAACCCATATCCAGAGTATGTGTCTATTCCAGTTAGAGCAAATTGCTGCCCCTTCCATGAAGGGAGTGGTCCAATGTAATCAACCTGCCACCATGTAGCTGGCTGGTCACCTTGGGGAATGGTGCCATATCGGGGAGTGAGTGTGGGTCTCTGCTGCTGGCAGATTGGGGACTCAGCAGTGGCTGTAGCCCGGTCAGCCTTGGTGAGTGGAAGTTCATGTTGCTGAGCCCATACATAACCTCCATCCCTACCACCATGACCATTTTGTTCATGAGCCCATTGGGCAATGACAGGAGTTACTGGGGAAAGAGGCTGACTGGTATCCACAGAATGGGTCATCTTATCCACTTGATTATTACAACCTTCCTCTGCTGAAGTCACTCTCTGGTGCACATTCACATGGGACACAAATATCTTCATGTTTTTAGCCCATTCAGAAAGGTCTATCCATATACCTCTTCCTCAGACCTTTTTTGTCACCAATTTTCCAATTATGGTCTTTCCAAGTCCTTGACCATCCAGCCAAACAGGTACCACCACTTGGCCAAGTTGACACATGAACCTGGCCATGACAGTTGGTCAGGAGGGTTGCTATTTGTCTCTGGGTTGTCAGTTTCCACCAGGGAGGATGCAGCTTCGTACAGAGGTATATCCCTCTGACTTCCAGGCAATGGGGCTGCCTGAATCTTGGGCGTGTGGACTCCTTACCTGGGGAAGGGAAGGTGCCATTCATGGGGAGCTCCCTGGCCATCTGAGAGTGGCCTGTTCCTGAAATGAAGCCACTGTCATTTCCTTCTGCTCCACCAATGTCATCACCAATAAAGAGAAAACTGGAAACTTCCCTAGCTCATGTTTCTCCAGGAGAACTTTTCAAAAAATTGTTCTGGACGGATTGTCATTGGAGAAAATTCTGTTAAACCCAATTGAAGAATCAATCCTGTGAGTGTGCATCTACAACTAAGGAATTATCCTATGGGGACATTTGTTCTTTTATTCTGCAGTTCTGAATAAGCTCCTACTCTGAGCAAGGGCAAATTCAATTTACATAAAAGCCCAGTGATGAACTGGAAGACATATTCAAGGGATGAGAAAGAAAGCTTCATTTAGTGAACATACTAAAGTCTATGTTTATATAATTAACATATAAAGTTTATGTTTATATAATTAACATATATTTGCATACTTATCTCATTTAATCCTCTTTGCTACCATAAGAAGCAAATATCATTCTTCCCTTTTTCTACATGAGAGAAATTGGGGGTCACAAGTTAAGATTTAAGACAGTAGAATTAGCATTTTTCTAAATTTTAACATGCCTGTAAGAGACACTGTTAAATGGATTTCTCAGCTGTGCTTCCAAAGCCCTTCCTTCTTCAAAGGTTGAAGTTTGGCACCCAAATTCCCAACTACTTTTGCAGCTAGCGTTGGCTATGTGATCTTAACTAATAACTGAAATGTAAGAGGAAATATGCTGCTGTGATCTCCGGGAAAGCTTTTTCTGGAAAGGTCCATATAGTCAATATTTTTGGCTTTTTGGGGCCATTACCAGTCTCTATAACAATTACTCTGTTAGGATAAAAGCAGTCCTGGGTATTAAAACACATGGGCATGGCTATTTCCCTATAAAATTTTATTTATAAAGAATAGGCAGTGGACCAGATTTTGGCTTGCTGGCCATAGTTTGCCAACTCCTGTTCTAGAAGGACAGCGAGATATCATGGAATGAAACAACATCTGATTTTCCCTATCTCCCCATCTAACTTTGCTGCCATGTTGAACATTTTGAACAGTTAGTAAATCTTTCTTCACATAGCAACCCAAGTGAACCTTTAAACATTTAAACCACACCATGATTCTCTCCTGATTAAACTTCCCCTTGCTGTATGGCACCTATTCATATACGACAATTCACTTCAAAATTCCACCCCCTGCCCCGAGGAATTTCCCTTATCACTCAAGACAACTGTGTCTCACTCTCATTCTCTCTCAAAGCATCCTAATGTTTTTCCCTTTTAGCACCTACCACAATGAGTAGTTACATATTTATTTGTGCATTTATTTATTTGATGTCTGTTTTACCCATTGTAAGCATCATCAGGCCAGGGCAGTGATTTTTGATCTTGCGTATTGCACCACTCGTAGAAGACAGGTGAATAACACCACGGAGGCATTGTGTTAGTTTTGCACATAAGATTTTAAGGTCAAATGAAAAACTGTATGAGTAATGCGTATTATTATTGAAAAATTAAACAACCTAGAATTTGTGAAGAAATTAACTGGGAGAAAAAATGGGAAGCTCCTATGAGGCAAGCCAAGAGCAAAGAGTCAGAATAAAACTGATCTGAGCACGTGTCAGTCTTGTCCGCCTCAGCATGGGCAGGGGGAAAGGTTGTCACCGAGAAGTCAAGATTTAAAGGATGATTTTGATTATGGAATTATTATATAAATATTCCTTTTGGCTTTCTCATATGTTAGACGAGGGAAATTCTTGAAATCTCCAGATTGTAATCCAGCTGCCTTGATCTCTGATAATGATTGTACAGCCCTTGTCTTCTGCCCTGGGGATTGTAAAAACCTTGTGACTAACCTTCATTTGTACCCAGTTACCCAGTTTTTTAAATTTAGAGACTTGTAATCACTAAAGACAGCCCCTAATGTTTAATAATGAAGGGTCCTGGGTCAGCCCAGAACTAACCCAACCCAAATTTAAAGTTATCTTGATTACCGAGATTGCATCAAACCGAAGTGGGCCCCCCTACCATGTGCAGTAGCTTAGACTTTAATCTGTAAATCACCTATATCTCTCCATTTTCTTACACATGCTCTGTGACTAAGCATGTAATCAATCTGTGCATGCTCAATAATCAGATCACCTCTGATTACATCATCTGGGGCCACTGCGCTCATTATCCTAAACCCTGCCCACATTTTTCTCTAATAAAACTATCAGAATTACTGGAATTCGGGGAGACAGATTTTGGGCCATTGGGCCATCTGCTCTCCTACTATGTGCCTAGTAATAAACTCTCTCTGTCTTTAAAACTTCGATGTCTCAGGAATTAGTTATTGAGAGCATTGGGCAAAAGAATTCATCGTCTTTGTCTGGTAACGAGGTCAAGGGAGCTATGTTCATGATATAATGAGAAAACCACTTACAGAGTAAATGGATAGCAGGAAGTGGAACCTCATAAGGTCTTGCAACTCCGCTGTGGGGGAGGGGACAGGAAGAACCAGGGAGGGGTTTGAACCACTCAAAAAAGTTGATAACTGAAGGAAAGAAGCTGATCCATGCAAGAGGGGTATATTGAGTCTGTGAACCTGGAAATGGTGTAGATCTATTGTTTCTCACTCTGACTTTGGTCTGTCCATGTGGATAGTAAATCATGTAAAATCATAAAAAAAAAGTTAAGGAGTTACCATATGAGCCAGGATTTCCATTCCTAGAGGATTGAAAATATGCATCCACATAACTTGTACACAAGTGTTCTCAAGAAGCATTGTTCATAATAGTCAAAAAGCAGAATCTAATAGCTTTCACAATGTGACTGTGTGATCATGAAAACCTTGTGTCTGATGCTCCTTTTATCTACCTTGTCAACAGATGAGTAGAACATCTGGAATAAAAAGAAATAATAGGGGGAACAAATGTTAAAATAAATTTAGTTGGAAATGCTAGTGATCAATGAGAGGGGGGGTAAGGGGTATGGTATGTAAAATTTTTTTTCTGCTTTCGTTTTATTTTTCTGTTGTCTTTTTATTTCTTTTTCTGAATTGATGCAAATGTTCTAAGAAATGATCATGATGATGAATATGCAACTATGTGATGATATTGTGAGTTACTGATCATATATGTAGAACGGAATGAGCATATATTAAGAATGTTTGTGTTTCTTTCTTGTAATTTTTTTTTAATTAATAAAAAATTTTTTTAAAAAAGCAGAATCTAGAAGTCCATCGACTAAAGAGTGGGCAAACAGAATGCGGTCCATCCATACAATGGGATATTACTTGGCCACGGTGAGGAATGAGCACTGGGACGCTACAACGAGGATAAACCCCAGAAACACTATGCTAAGTGAGAGAAGCCTGACACAAAGCGCCACGTATTGTATGATTCCATCAAAAGAAACATCCAGAAAAGGTAAGTCCATAGGGACAGAAAGTAGATCAGTGGTTGGCAGGGGCAGGTGGGAAGGGCAGATGAGGTGCAATCACTAAGGAGATTTCTTTTAGGGATGATGAAAATTTTCTGAAATTAGACAGTGGTGATGTTTGTGCAATTTCGAGAATATACTAAAAACTACGAATTGTACACTTTTAAAGGGTTAATTTTATGGCATGAGAATTATATCTTATTAAAAAAAAAAAAAGTCACTCTAAGCAAAGACTATAATGCCTGCAGCAGACTGCCTGGTGGCCAAACACCAGGAAAGAAAAAGGCGAAACACACCTTGGTGGCCAGCACCTTTGCACCTTCGTCCTGCCTGCGGAAGGATGCCCACCCCCGGTGCAGGGACTTCCGCTCTCAGCCAAGCTCACAAGCAACTTCCTGCTGACTCAGGCAACCCTCCAGGTGGCCTGAAATCAGAACGCTGGGGAGGGGTGCTGGGGTGGGCCTGGACATGGGTCACAAGTTTTCGGACCCCTGGAAATGAGCATCTCTCCAAAAAAAGTACTTGGCACTGTGGTTTCTACAACGAGTTGAGTTCCCGTAGAGACCAGGCTTCTCCTTATAGATGGTGTCCAGGGTCCGAATTTGCAAGGAGGAGGGCCAGAGCTCGGTCAATTTGCCAAATTGGTCCTCCCCAGGAAGCCTCTTTATGAACTCCGCTGATCATCTCTTAACTCCCTCAACTTCCGAAGCACTGGGGTGGGGGTCCAATCAATAAAGTAGGTCCATGTGACCCCCAGTACAAAGCAGAATGATCCCAAAGCAGAATCATACGAGGACTGGGCCCACGTGCTTTCTTTCTCATGGTCACCACTGCGGCAACCCACACGCGTTGTCAATAAATTGCGTGCTCAGCCCAAAATGTACCAGTAAAGGGGGAAAGTCCGTGAGACGGAGTTTGGAAAGACTCAACCCTGCTGTGGACAGACTGGCAGGAGATGGAAGAGGAAGTTGCATCATGAGTCAACAATAACACAACGCTGTGTTACGTGTACAACAATAAAGGGGTGGGGGTGGGGGGCAGCGCTGATTCCCAAACCCCGGTGAGGGGCGGGGAGACTTCAGATGCAGATTAAGGGGAAGACAGAAGTTCTGCCATTTGCAAAACTTCCTGTCCAGATTTCACAGGGAGCTCCGGTCACAGACTTTGGAGATACTGTTCCCTCAGGCACGTGGACTCGGGCTGCTGCCCGGGGTGGGTCTGTAGCCCTGGAGGGAAGGGACGGCCCCGGGCTTACAGGGACTTTGTGATTTCCTCTTGAAAAGACGGAGGGCTTCTCATTCTCTCACTCGCTCTCATGTAGCCATGCAGGAATTAGGAATTAACTAAGTTGCTTAATTAAGAATTAGCAAATAATTGTGATTACTGAATCTTTATATAGATGCTTTTCTTACTTCTCGTGTATTGTAAGATGACCAAAGGGAGGTGCCTGGGGTTGGTGAGCTCTGGCTCAGCTGCCTTGACTTTTGTTGATGGTATAACTATATCGTCTTTATCTTGTGATTGTAAAAACCTTGTGATTGATAAATAATAGGGGGAACGAATGTTAAAATAAATTTAGTAGCTTGAAATGCTAATGATCAATGAAAGGGAGGGGTAAGGGGTATGGTGTGTATGAATTTTTTTCTGTTTTCTTTTTATTTCTTTTTCTGAATTGATGCAAATGTTCTAAGAAATGATCGTGATGATGAATATGCAACTATATGACGATATAGCGAATTACTGATTATACATTGTTCTAGTTTGCTAGCTGCCAGAATGCAATATACCAGAAATGGAATGGCTTTTAAAAGGGGGAATTTAATGAGTTGCTGGTGTACAGTTCTAAAGCCGAGAAAATGTCCCAATTAAACAAGTCTATAGAAATGCCCAGTCACAGGCATTCAGGGAAAGATGCCTTGATTCGGGAAGGCCGATGAAGGTCAGGGTTTCTCTCTCAAGTGAGAAGGCACATGGCGAACACAGTCAGGGCTTCTCTCTCAGCTGGAAGGGTACATGGCAAATACGGTGACATCTACTAACTTTCTCTCCTGGCTTCTGGTTTCATGAAGCTCCCCGGGAGGCGTTTTCCTTCTTCATCTCCAGAGGTCACTGGTGTGGACTCTCTGCTTCGTGGTGCTGCAGCATTCTCTGCTCTCTCTGAATCTCTCATTCTCCAAAATGTTTCCTCTTTTATAGGACTTCAGAAACTAATCAAGACCCATTCAAATGGGTGGAGACATGTCATCCCCTAATCCAGTTTAACAACCATTCTTAACTAAATCACATCAACCAGGGAGATGATCTCATTAGTTTCAAACATACAGCATTGAGTAGAGATTATTCCACCTTTATGAAATGGGATTTATATTAAAACATGGCTTTTCTTAGGGGGCATACTTCCTTTCAAACCAGCACATACATGTAGAACAGAATGATCATACGTTAAGAATGTTTGTGTTTCAGAGAAGATAGGGTTGAACAAATGAGTATGACTGCTGAATCATTATATTGATATTTCTTTCAGTCTCCAGTGTCATGGAGCAGCTAGAAGGAAAAACCTAAAATTGTGGAACTGTAACCCATATCAAACTTTGAAATCTGTTCTATAACTACTTGTTAAAATATACTTTGAAATCATTGCTTTTTTGTATATATATTATATTTCACAATAAAGAATGTAAAAAAGAAAAGAATGTGTTTGCTGTTATATTGTTAAAAAATTAATGAACTAAAAAACAAACTAAAAACCCTTGTGATTGACCCTCACTTGTACCCTCTCATCGTGTTTTTCAGCTTTAGGGTCTTATGATCACAAAATATAGCCCCTAATGTTTTTTAATGAAGAAACTTGAGCCAACCCAGAATTAACCCACCCCAAGTCCTAAATTATCTTCCTACAGG
>PVIY010031953.1:0-29411 GCA_004026745.1 Myrmecophaga tridactyla
GAGAACAGACCATAAAGACAGAGAAGTAGATTTATTTTTCAATGACTCCTTTAGGAAAATAAAGTGGGAAGAAAGTAAAACGGGCCCACATTAGTTTCCAGTGACGTGGGAAAAAGGAGGGCAAATGTTGAAGTGGAGCAGAGGGGAGGCATACATAATGTCATCAGAAAATTAAAGGTACAATTCATTGTCATGAACAGTAGAGAGCCAAGAATGACTTTTAGTATGAGCAATATTTGCCACACATCAAAATGAATTTGCCAATAGCTTAAAACTATAGACGAAAGCCATTCAGAAAAGTTTTTGATGAGCAGAGAAATAAATGGATCAATTAAACTTGAATCTCTGCTTGTTTTCTTAAAAGGTGTCAAAGTCACAAAAGTCAGGGAAAAACTGAGGAACTGCTATGGATTGAAAGAGACTAAGGAGACAACCAAATGCAATGTGTGATTCTAACTTGTATCCTTTTGCTATTAATGAACATTACTGGAATGATTTGGGAAACTTGAAAGTGGATTAGATGTTAGTAATGTGTCAATGTTAGTTTTCTAATTTGTATGTTCAAATTATGTGGTTATTTAAGAAAATGTTCTTTTTTGTTAAAAATATACACTAAAGTATTCAGGGGTGTTGGCATTTTTTAGCATTATCAAATATACAGGAAAAAAATTTATACTGCACCTGCAACTTTTCTGTAAGTTTAAAATTGTTTCAAAAGAAAAAAAAGGAACCTTTTGGGGTACACTGGGCATCAGTATTTTACAAACTGCCTAGGTGATTCTAATGTGCAATCTCTGTGAGCTGGGAAGTCATGTGGCTGGCATCTGTTAGTCCCTTGCTTGTGAGCTCCGTTGCTTTCAGCTTCTGCTTCTGTGGGGGTTCCTCACTTTGCTTTTCTGAAGCTGGATTTCATCTCTTGGCTTCCCTTGGCTCTCTCCAGGTTATGGCTTACTTTACATCTCATAGTGATATCTACTGGGCTCCAAGCATCTCCAGACATCTGTGTCTCTATTCTCTGAAGCAACTATTCAAGCATCTACATCTGCTCTCTCTGTTGGCTCTGAGGCTTCTGTTATTTCTGACTCTCTCCAAAATGTTTCCTTTTTAAAGGATTCCAGTAAACTAATCAAGACCCACTTTGAATGGGCAGAGACACATCTCCAACTAATCAAAAGACCATACACACAACTGAGTCCACCACATCTCCATGGAGGTAATCTAATCAAAACTTTCCACATAAGATATTGAACTGGGATTAAAAGAAATGACTGCCTCCACAAGGTTGAATTAGGATTAAAACATGGCTTTTCTGGGGTGTATATAATATTTTCAAACTGGCACAGCTTGTTTGTAAGTAAGGAGTTCAACTGGTCTTTTAGCTAAGTCCTCCAAAATCAAAATGAAGGAAAACAATGCTCCCTCCTCCCTTTCATGCTTTCCTCATGGTGTAGCATCCATTAGAAACCATTGGAGGCTGTCTTAGTAAAATTTCCTACATTATTTCCTGGATTTTTCTTAATTCTTTCAAAAATAAGTCAGTAATTTTCTGATGCCCCAAACTTACCTTTTTACATTGAAGATATTTCAAATATCTCCTCTCATTATTCCCCTCTACATGTGTGGAAAAGCAAGTCAGGTAATATTGCATAATTATTCACTGTATTTATTTTAGGGTGTCTTATGAAATATTTCAAACAAAAATGGTAGTAATGCAATTATAACAAAAAACATTTTAGTCCCATTGAATAAAGAAATAAACCTTACAAAAGAGTTGAATCTCTTCAGTACCTTTCCTCCCTTGCCATCAGACTCAAATACTATCCCAAATTTGGTCAAGTGCTTATTTATAATTTTAATGCATGTGTATGTGTCCTTAAGTAATAATTTTTATTGTTTGCCCTTTAAAAAAAATGTGTGGATGTTTGCCAAAACAGTAATTTACCCTTAAGTTTTTTCCCTTATGCAGAGAATTTTATTTAATAAATGTATGTACCAAGTTAAGTCAATCAAAAAAATAAGGGAATCTAAAAGGAAAGTTGGTTAACTGTTTATCTTTCTATTAATTTAAGGTGTACTTGGACTAACAAATCTTAGCAGCCTATTTATTTGTTATATTTCGAGAATAGTCTTTTATAATGCTGTTTTAAAAGCAGAATTGAATATATAAACTTGTGTATTTTAAAATATCTAAGTTATATGATCCCATTACCATCACTTATTTATAGGGCTCCCTGTTATAGCTTACTGAGCAAATAGAGAAAATACTTATACCAGAATTTTGTGACTTCAAATAACTATATAAAACTAGTAAATCTTTCACAAAATGAGATATTTGGCACCTAAAATGGCAATTTTAGCATTTTCAAGCATTCACTGTTTGAGTGCCTGAAACAAAAAAAGTGCCTGCAATTACATATCACTATGGCAGTTAAAATAGCTTTTTATTTTTGTAGTTACATTATAACTCTATATTTTTTAAAAAGTTTAGAACATTGCCATTAATTTATTAATTAGTTTATTTATTTTAAACTTCCTTTTTTTCCTACAAAGAATTTAAGGCAGTTTGCAATAATTTATATAACATAATGAGAAATTCAAGCGATTGAGGAATTCAGGATAGAAAGCAAATGAGACTACACAGGATAAAATGCATGCCATGAAGTCGTCCTGCACTTTTGTTATGGTAGGCTAATACGACTCTTAGTTTTTAAATATCCACAGAATTAATGAAATGATGGGCAGCATCCATAAAATAAAGAAACTAGATGCTCAAGAAACGCCCATCTTTTCCTGATGTTGATAGATAGGCATAAATTCCTTCATGGATCGCAGAAGAGGATGCAATGTGTTATGGCAGTAGCAATGAGTTTCATAAGGCTGCTGCTTTTTTTTGTTCTTTTTTTATTGTGAAAAAAAACATATACAAAACGATAAATTTCAATGCACACTGCAACAATTAGTTGTAGAACAGGTTTCAGAGTTTGGTATGGGTTACTGTTCCACAATTTTAGGTTTTCCTTCTGGCTGCTCCAAGACACTGGAAACTAAAAAAAATATCAATATATTGATTCGGCAGTCATACTCATTTCTTAAACCGTATCTTCTCTATTATAACTCCACCTTCTCCTTTGATCATTCTCCCAGTCTTTAAGGGTATTTGGGCTGCCCGTTCTAACTTTTTCATGTTGTAAAGTGCTATCAATAATATGAAATAGGAGGATGGAACTAGTTAATATTCTGAAGAGACTGGAGCCTCTGGGTTTCAGGACTTGTCTGTCCTAGGAACTCATCTGGAGGTTGTAGGTTTCTGGAAAGAAATCATAGTGCATGGAAACTGTAGAATCTCAAATAAACCCTAAGCGTTCTTTAGGATTGGCAGGAATGGTTTTGATTGTGGTTTGGCATGCTATGATAAATAGGAATATCTAGCTGAAGCTTGTGTAAGAGTAGCCTCAAAAGTAGCCTCTCAACTCTATTTGAACTCTCTCAGCCACTAGTATCTTATTTGTTATAATTCTTTTCCCTGTTTTGGTCAGGATGGCATTGTTAACCCCACGGTGCCAGGGCCAGGCTCATTCCTGGGAGTCATATCCCACGTTGCCAGGGAGACTTTCACCCCTGGATGTCATGTCTCACATAGTGGGGAGAGTAATCATTTTACTTGCAGAGTTGGGCTTAGAGAGAGGCATATGGCTGCTTCTTATAAGAAGCTGATACTATCATCCCAACGTGCCATAATTATAGGACAAGTCAAAATGATTCCATCCAACATCTGACACAAAATAGTTGGTGAGTTTATATAGTGATAGAGTTCTAAAAGAAAGGGCATATTCTATTTTCTTTAGGCAATCCTCTGTATGCATTCTTCTTTAAGTCAAGGTTTGAATAGCAATAAGTATTGATTAGCAAAAAGTTTAAGGTTAAATTCCCTGGGAAATAACTGTCATGTGGCTATTCTGTGTCCACCATACAAAGTGCATTGCAGTGTGCTTCACCAGTTAGCCAAGCCAGGTGTGCTTCCTGTGGAGATTAAGGAGGATAACATAGACATTCACTTGAATAGATGGGCACCCTCAAAGAGGCAGGTCATGGGAACACTCACAGGCTGGGCCTGGACTCATTTCCAGTAATTTGCTACATAGAAATGATTGAGCAATCTTCACGTCACCAAAGCTGTCTAGCACAGATCGATGTTAAGAAAAAACGCACACATACACGCAAAACTGGTGTGATCAGATGCCTATCCTCATCATAAACTAAAACACACATATGAAAAGAAAACAAAACAACCCTCTGAAAATACCTATGGAATCTTTGCAACTGAAGCTTGTGATTTTCTGGTATAGTCTCCAAGATGAATTTGTTACAAAATGCATTTTTAGGTATTTGGATGAATTAACTTTCCATAAGGTTCGGATCAATAAAACTTCTTAAATAAAAAGAAAGTGTATTGCAGTAAAGTATTCAGATCCTCAGTCTGCACACTCCCGTGAAGTATGAGCCTCAGGTTTCAACTGTCAGTGTGGTAAAGTGGCTTCTAAAAACATTAGAGAAGTGCTCACAATTCTTCCCTAAGGCAGTAGAAATAATCTAAATTTTTGAGGTTCTCCAAAATGAATTCTGGTCGGTGTCCTGTATGGCCCATGCTTCATCTTCCTCCCTTTTGCAGTTCAGGCCACCTCGGTGAGTTATTCTGTTTACATATTTTTAGAAATACCTTTACTTCGTAAAGTATGGTACAACTGTATGCTGTTTTGAATACTCAAAAATTTTGAAATGCCTAAAGAAAATTTAGACTAACTGAAACATCACATTAGGTACTTTCCTGCATAAGATGTACTGAATGCTGTGAGAGATGCTAAGATGAAAAATACGCAGTTCCCAATTTCAATTAATTTATCAACTCTGGGGAGAGACGTTTACAATTAAGGTTTCACATCTTCTATAAATATTAATTAAACACATCTTATGTGCTAGGCACTGTTCTTGGCATTCAGGATATAGTAAAGAGAAAGGCATATTATCTGTGCCCTTACAGAGACAGACAAAATAATTTGTTGTGATATAAATCACACTCTACTAAATACCCTTTAGTAGCACAGAGAGTTATTAATTCTAGCTGGGAATAGGAAATGCTTCATGGAGATGACACTTTTTTTGGAGGCTTTGAATTTTACCAAGAGGGAGAAAATGCTAGGAGAAGGAATAGCATGAACAAAATATGGTGAAAGGAAAGTGCATTCCAAGTTCAGGAAGAGTAAATATATATATTGATAAGCCTCTCCACCCCATTATATTTGACAGAGATTTTGAGTATCCCTGAGAATATGCAGAACTCAGTACAAGTTGTGTAAAAGAGGTATACTGTTATTGCAATTATGTAAGTCTTCTTTTTTACCCTGCTCTATACACAAAATTTTTTTCTCTTTCATCAGCATTTTTCACTTACTAATATTTTCTAAAGCATAAATTATGTCAAGTGTACGAGGGGATAAGCCTAGAGGAGTAACTCAGGGGAAGATTGAGAAGCACCTTGAATTAAGCCTTGTAAGTTTGAATTTATTCTATGAGCTGTTGGGCGCCATCAGAGGTGTTTAAGTCATGGAAAAGTAGTATCAAACTGACTCCAAGGAACCTTGCTAAACTAGGGAAATAGCTATGAAGAATGGAAAACTGTTCACAGAACAAAGAAGATCCTGTGAAACCTGCCATGAGTATCTGAACGATTTTACTCTCTTCCTGTGCAATTATAGCACATTGTGTAGACTTCTATTAGAGTTCTTGTTTCACTGTATGGCTTTCATAATTGTGTGTTTGAGTCAGCTTGCACCAGCTTGTGAGATCCAATTGTAGGAATCACTTTCCAAGTCTACATTCTGCCATGGTAGAAGTATTTACCCCATACAAATGGGAAAATGATACAAATCAGATATTTTTTGAGAACAATTACCAGCATACTACTGGGTGTTAATTTACTACCTAATTTCTTGAAAGACTGACTTCTTAGGATTAATGTAATGTCTTTCAATCTGTGATTCCTTAACTCCTGGCACCAGGACCTCCTGTATTTAGCATCAGTAGTTATTTGTTGAATAAATGGAGGGACAGATTGACATTATTAAAAGTGAGATAAGACAAATTAACAAATGAGGTAATGATCAGTTGTATGTAGAAAATAAGTGAAATTGTTAGAAATAGTCCTATGTTTTCTAGATTGAACACTTGGGAGGATAGTGATGCTACTAGGAACCAAAGAAGACAAATTGAATTGGGGGTGGGGCATGAGAGGGGAAGATAATCATTGTGAGTTTTGACATGTTATGTTTGAGATACTAGCATGAGTTGGAGATGGACAGCATTCATTCCAATTTCTATCAAATGACAATTTTGGAATTACTTTTCCTGTGGTTTTCTAAAATACCTATATGGACTGGTTGATATATTGTTCAAAGTTGAGATTGTCTAAAAAAGGAAAGATTGCTTTATTTCAGGAGTATAGGAGAAAACAGGATTTCTGTAATGCATTCAAACACTACTTTGATGAGAAAAGCAGAAAGTCTAGAAAAGAGTGACTGAGAAAATGGCATTTTTCTTAACTTTGGTGTTTCAACTGATACTCACAGTTTATAATTCTATTAAGAAGAGAAAATTCATTTGAGAGACAGATAGTCACCTTTTATAATATAACTCCGAAGGAATAGTTTTTCTTTTCTCTTTTAATTGATGATAGCTAATGACCATAAGAAAAGATAATCTTTGTGCAATAAAGACTTGGAGAGGAAAACAAAATACAATACTTCCTGAAAGCAGCAACAGTTATCTGAATTACTTAAGTATTGGGATATTCTGATTTATTAAATGCTCTTACTAAGAGAACAATTCAGTATATTTTGTACACAAATGAATGCTTTTAAAAAATTATAACCAAATAAGTATGCTTGATATTGCCACTATGGTGAATACAGTTTACTCTTACCTTTATTAATGAGGGTCTTGCCTCAAGATCATTTATAAGAATGTGAGTTACTGCATTATAGAGAAGTGAATATTTTTTAAATGGTTATAAAGAGTTCAATAAATAAGATGAAAGATCATTTACTATAATGTGGTCTCTAATGTTTAGAGTGAATTGATCTTTTCTACATTATGTTATCAACCAGATTTAGTAGTTCTACAGGGAATTTAAGTATGTCTCAATGTCCCAACTGAAAATGTCATTTATGAGAGTGCACTTATAATCTAATGCTACCCCACTTTGTATTTTCCACATGGTGTTTTATATCTGTGATGACAGAGTAATATTATCCTCAATGAAGGTCACATAGCAAGCCACTTTCAGAGCTATGGGATTAGTGCTTAGAGTTCTTGAGTCCATTCTCAGACAGGTATGCCCTAGTTTGAGAAAATCTGATATAAAAAACCACTAACTCACTCACAAAATAGACAAATTAAGTGGTGATAACTTATATTTTGAAAGGATTTGCTTTCACAGTTACTTACAATAGGTACTTTGGAAGATTGTAATATAGCTGAAAGGGTCTGAACTATTGGTAACCCAGAGGCATAGTTTCTTTGCCCTTGACTAAGTATACAAATTTAGGCAGATTATTGATTTCATTCATTCATTCACTCATCATTAAGGCATTGATACTTTTCTCGATACATCTTTCATGAACATTTCGTATTTTGGATGTGCAACGAATAAAAAGCAATAGTCCCTATCCTTAAGGAGTTTACAGATTATAAGAGTGAGACAGACATATGAATAAATAAATGGAATAGATTGCTGACATTAGAGGCCGGTAAGCCTAATAGCAGTCCACTGTAATCTAAACAAGATGAGAGAATGAACTGTGGCTATAGGAGTAGATTTGGAAAGTAAGTAATGAGTACTGTGCTAAAGAAATAGAACCTACATGTGACTTGGTGGCAGTTTAGCTATGGGGTGTGAGGGGGAGAAAGAGAGGACTTAGGATCACTCATAGGCTTTGGCTTAGGTAACTTCCTTGAGTGCTGGTGCCGTTCATGAAGAGAGGAAATTTAGGAGTTGTGTTTTTGTTTTTAATATGTGTTTTTTATTGAAATATCCTCACACACATACAGTCCATATAAGGTATACAATCAGTGGCTCACAGTATCATCACATAGTTGTGTATTCATCACCATACTCATTTTTTAGAACATTTACATCACTCCAGAAAAAGGAAAAAAAAAACAAAAAACTCATACATACCGACTTCTTATCCCTCCCTCTCATTGACCACTGTATTTCAATCTACCCATTTTTTTTTTACCCCTTATCCTCCTCCCTATTATTTATTCATTTATTGTCATTATTTTTTTACTCATCTGTCCATACCCTGGATAAAGGGAGCATTAGATATAAGGCTTTCACAATCAGTCACATTGTAAAAGCTATATTCTTTAAGAATCAAGGCTAGAATTGATTGTACACCATGTATGGAATGTTTGTATGTTAAGAATGTTTGTGTTTTCATGTTGTTTTGGTTTGTCAATAAAAATAAAATAAAATAAAATAAAAAAAGAATGAAGGCTACAGTGGAACACAGTTCAACAGTTTCAGGTACTTCCCTCTGCCCTCTCCAATATACCACAAAGTAAAAAGGGATATCTATATAATGCATAAGAATAACCTCCAGGATAACCTCTTGACTTTGTTTGAAACCTCTCAGCCACTGAAACTTTATTTTATCTCATTTCTCTCCTCCCCTTTTAGTCAAGAAGACTTTCTCAATCCCATGATGCCAGGTCCCAGCTCATCCCAGGAGTCCTCTCCCACATTTCCTGGGAGATATACACCCCTGCAAATCATGTCCCACGAAGGGGGAAGGACAATAAGTTCACTTTGTCAAGTTGGCCAAACAGGAGGAGGAGTTTTGGGAGAAGATAATGAGATTAGTTTTGACAAGTTGAATATAACGGTCCTGTAGAATTTCCAGGTGAAGTTGGTTAGGCAGTTGTATACTCCAGGCTAGAACCCAGGAAACAGGATGAGGTAGCAGCTAGGCATTAAAGAGTTATCTGAACAGACATAATAGTTGTGAATGAGATTTCCCAGGACAGCCAGAAGATTAAAAAGAGAGCAAGAACCCTGGAATGGAGGAAGGTGGAAATAAAGGAGTCTGAGAAGGAAGGATCAAGAGAAGAACCTGATTGTAGAATCATGTAGATAAGATAAGGGATGGCTTCCAGAATAAGAAAGTGCTGTATGGTGTTAAATGCTGAAGGAAAATCACAAACAGAGAGTATCTGTGGGCAATTAGAAGATTATTGGTGGTCTTTGTAAAAGCAGGTAGTTAGAGTAGTGGAGCAGAAGATTGAAGAGTAAATGGAAGTAGAGATTGTTGAGACAAATTTCCCCCTAGTATAGTCTGTCGAGTAATGTGTCAGTAATTCAAGTAGGGAATAAGTTGTTTATTATTATGTTTAATGATGGGAGAAACATGAACAGGATTTTGCATTATAGGATACAAAAAAGAAGTCATTGAAAAGAGAAAGGTTGAAGTACAAGAGGAAGATTTACAGTGGAGTAAATTTCCTCACCTAGCACAGACAAGATGGGACAAAAGAAGGAACACCTCTTCCTTTGACACTAAATGAAGGGAGGTGAGGGGAAGGTGCAGGTATACATTTGTGGGTATAGTAATTTGAGGGAGATGATTCTTGATGTCCTTAATTTTCTCTGCAAAGGGGAAACAAGTTTGTTTGCTGAAAGAAAAGAACAACTAAAGATGGGGTTTGTAGATAATAGTGAACATTTGCAATCCCAGCTATGGGGGATAAGTGAGTAAGGAACTGTTATTTTAGCTTATAGCCTAGGATGGCAGCGTGAGAAGCATGGTGAGATTGACTGCCCTCAAGGTTATGGTCTTATATAGATTAAAGTCTCCTTTAATATCAAATAGGTTTGCAAACGTTAGCAGTCTTGGCTCAACTTTAAAGTAGAATGCTGTTGAGAAGTTATCCCTTTTCAGAAGAAGCAACTACTAGTCTCTAGATATCTGCATTGTTCAATTCAGTAGCCACTAGTCTCATATGGCACTTGAGCACTTGAGATGTAGCTGGTTTGAATTAAGATGGTCTGTACACATAATATACACCCCAGACTTCGAAGACTTAGTACAAAAATAAGAATATAAAATATCTTATGCACGATTTTTATAGTGATTACCTATTGAAATAATATTTTGGATAGAGTTAAATAAATTTTATTATTAAAAAGTGGTTTCACTTGTTTCTTTTTACTTTTTTATTAGAGAAGTTGTAGGTTTACAGAAAAATCATTCATAAAGTACATAAAATACAGAGTTCCCAAATATCACCCTATTATTAACACTTTGCATTAGTGTGGTATATTTGTTACAATTCATGAAAGAACATTTTTATAACTACACCATTAACTATACTCCATTGTTTAAAATAGGTTATGTTGTACAGTCATACTTTTTTTATTTTATTCTAATAATGTACATACAATCTAACATTTCCCCTTTTAATAGCATTCACATATAGAATTCAGTACTGTTAATTACATTTACATTGGTGTATTACCATCACTATCACCCATTACCAAAACATTACGATAAACCATAACAGAAACTCTGTACAGCTAAAGCATTGAATCCCTATTTCCTACCACCAACCCAGCCTCTGGTAACCTAAACTCCAACTTATGACTCTATGAATTTGCTAATTCTAATTATTTCATATCAGTGAGATCATACAATTTTATGTCTGGCTTATTTCACTTAATATGATATTTTCAAACTTCATCCTTTATTCCTCTTTATGGCTGAATAATATTCCATTGTCTGTATATACCACTTTATTTACCCGTTCATTGTTGATGGACACTTGGGTTGCTTCCATCTTTTGGCACTTGCAAATAATGTCACTATGAACATTGGTGTGTAAATATCTGTTCAGGTTTCTGCTTTCAGTTCTTTGGGATGTACCCTAGAAGTGGGATTGCCAGTTCTTCTATACCTACCTTTCTGAGGAACTGCCAAACTGTCTACCACAGTGGCTGCACCATTTTACATTCCCACCAGCAGTGAATGAGTGTTTCTATTTCTCCACATCTTCTCCAACACTTGTAATTTTCTGTTGTCTTCATAGTAGCCATTCTTGTAGGTATGGAATAGTATCTCACTGAGGTTTTGCATTTCCCTAATGGGTGATGATGTTGAGCACCTTCTCATGTGTTTTTTTGCCATCTGTATATGCTCACTGGAGAAATGTCTATTCAAGTCTTTTACTTGTTTTTATAGGGCCGTCTTTTATTGTTGAGTTGTAGGATTTCATTATATATTCTGGATATTAAACCCCTTACCAGCTATGTGGTTTCCAAATATTGTCTCCCATTAACTAAGGTGTCTTTTTACTTTCATGATAAAGTTCTTTGATGTCCAAAAGTTTAATTTTGATGAGATCCTGTTTATCTATTTATTCTTTGGTTGTTTGTGCTTTGCATATAAAGTGTTGCCTAACATAAGATCCTGAACATGCTTCCCTACATTTTCTTCTAGGCATTTTGTAGTCCTGGTTCTTAAATTTAGGTCTTTCATCAATTTTAAGTTAATATTTCTATATGAAGTGAGATATAAGGGTTCCCATTCATTATTTTGCATAACTCTATCCAGCCTTCCAGCACCATTTGTTGAAGAGAATATACTTTCCCAATTAGTGAACTTGCCAGTCTCGTCAAAAATAATCAGCCAGGGCGGCTGCCGTGGCTCAGCGGGCAGGGCTCCGACCTGCCGTGCTGGAGGTCTGGAGTTTGATCCCTGGTGCCTCCTGCCCATATGCAAATTTAAAAAAGAAAAAAAATAATAATAATAATCAGCCATGTGAGTATAAAAATAAAGTAAAAAAAAAATTAAAAACAATAGGGCAGGGATAAGGGGGTAAGGATGTTTTAGATGGTCATTTTTTTTTTTGGAGTAATGAAGATGTTGTAAAATTGATTGTGGTAATGAATGCACAACTGTATGATGATACTGTGAGCCATCGACTATATACTTTGGATGTTTATATGGTATGTGAATATATTTCAATAAAATTGCATTACAGATCATCTGGCCATAGATATGAGGGTCTAATCTGAACTCTCAATTTGATTCTATTGGTCTGTATATCTGATCTTTTACCAGTACCATGCTGTTTTGACCACTGTAGCTTTGTAATAGGTTTTTAAATTAGGAAGTGTGACTCCTCCAATTATTTTTTCCTCTTTCAAGATGGTTTTGGCTTTTTGGGTTTCCTTACATTTCCAAATAAATTTGATGATTGGCTTTTCCATTTCTACAAAGAAGGCTATTGGAATTTTGATTGAAATTTTGTTGTCTGTTAGTAGCTTTGGGTAGAACTGATATGTGAACCATATTTTTCTTCCAATCTGTGAGCATAAGTATAAGTTCTTTACATCTTTGATAAGATTGATTCCAAGACATTTGTTTCTTTAATTTGCTATTGTAAGTGGAATGTTTTTCCTAATTTCCTCCTCAGTTTGCTTATTGCCAGTATATAGGAACACTTCTGATTTTTGCATGTTGGTCTTATACCCTGCCACTTTGCTGAACGTATTAGCTCTAATAGCTTTGTTGTTGATTTTTTGGGGCTCTTTAAATATAAAGAGTCATTTCATCTGCAAATAGTGAAAGTTTTACTTCTTTCTTTCCATTTGTATGCCTTTTATTTCTTTTTCCTACCTAATTGCTGAGCTATAACTCCCAGTACAGTGTTGAATAACAGTGGTGATAGTGGATATCCTTTCTTGTTCCAGATCTTAGAGAGAGAGCTTTGTCTTTCACCTTTGAGTATGATGTAAACAGTGTTTTTGTTTTTTTTTAATATGCTGTTTTCGTTTACCATAAAGTGGGTTGGTTTAAACAATGGGAATTTACCAGCTTACAGTTTTGAAGCTACAACAAAGTCCAAATTAAGGCATCATCAAGGTGATGCTTCCTTCCTGAAGAGTGTTTGGGGCTGGCTTTTGGCAATTCCTGGCTTCTCTGTCATATGGCAAGGCACACAATAGTGTCCCTTTGATATCCCTTTTCTTCTGTTTTGTTGATTTCACTTTCTTACTTTATGTTGCTCTCACTCTCCTGTCTGAGTTCACTCTCCTTTTAAAGTATTCCAGTAATAGGATTAATAGTAACGCAGACTTCAACTGAAATAACCTCATCAAAAGGTCCTGCTTACAATGGGTTCATAGCCACAGGAATGGATAGTATTTAAGAACATGTTTTTGTGTGGTACATACAGCTTCCAGCCACCACATATGCCCTCTAGCATGTTGACAAAGTTTCCTTCTATTCCTATTTTTCTTTTTAACTTTTAAATATAGTATAACATATGTACAAAGAAAAAAATTAAAAAGCAATGGTTTTCAAAGCACTCTTCAACAAGTAGTTACAGGACAGATCCCAGAGTTTGTTATAGGCTACCATGCAATCCTCTCAGATTTTTCCTTTTACCTACTCCAGAATATAGGAGGCTAGAGAGCTTAAATATTTTTTTATCATCACAATCAATTTTTTTTCTTATTTTTTTGGTGAAAAATAACATATATACTAAAAAGCTATAAATTTCAATTGTGTGCACAGCACCACAATTAATTGTAGAACAGATTGCAGAGATTGACATGGGTGTATTAGTTAGGGTTCTCTAGAGAAACAGAATCAACAGGAAACACTCGCAAATATAAAATTTATTAAAGTGTCTCATGTAACCATGGGAATGCAGAGTCCAAAATCTGCAGGGCAGGCTGTGAAACTGATGATTCCAATGGAGGATCTGGATGAACTCCATAGGAGAGGCTCGCCAGTCAATGCAAAGCAGGAAGAGAGCCTCTCTCTTCTGAATCCTCCTTAAAAGTCTTCCAGTAATCTGATTAAGCATCACTCATTGAAGAAGATACTCCCCTTGGCTGATTATAAATGGAATCAGCTGTGGATGTAGATGATGTGATCATGATTTAATTCTATGAAATGTCCTTATTGCAACAGACAGGACAGCACTTGCCCAACGAGACAAACAAGTACCACCACTTAGCCAAGTTGACACATGAACCTGACGATGACACATGGGTGACAGTTCCACAAGGTTTGTACTTCTAGCTGATCTAAGATACTGACCACTTAAAGAAATATCAATTTAATGATTCAATATTTATATTCATTGGTTAAATCCTATCTTCTCTGTATAACTCCACCATCATCTTTGATCTTCCTGTCCCTCTCTTTGGGGTGTTTGGGCTATGGCAATTCTAAATTTTTCATATTGGAAGGGTCTGTCACTAATATGGGGTAGGGAGATGGAACTATCTGATGTTCTGGAGAGGCTGGGCTAGGTTTCAGGACTTTTTTGGACCAGGGACCCATCTGGAGGTTGTAAGTTTCTGGCAACTTACTCTAGTGCCTGGAACCCTTGTGGAATCTTATATATTGCCCTAGGTGTTCTCTATGATTGGCAGGAATGGTCCTGGTTGGGGGTTGGCAAGTTATAATAGGTAGCAACCTCCAGAGTAGCCTCTCCACTCTATTTGAACTCTCTCTGCCACTGGTACTTTATGAATTACACTTCTTTCCCCCCTTTTGGTCAGGATGGAATTGTTGATCCCATGGTGCCAGGTCTGGATTCATCCCTGGGAGTCATCTCCCAAATCACCAGGGAGACTTTCACCCCTGGATGTCATGTCCCATGTAGGGGGAGGGCAATGATTTCACTTGCAAAGTTGGTGTTAGAGAGAGTGTAGGCCACATCTGGCAACAAAAGAGGTCCTCCAGAAGTAACCCTTAGGCATGCCTATAGGTAGTCTAAGCTTCTCTGCTACCTAGATAAGCTTCACAAGAGTAAACTTCATGATAGAGGGCATGGTCTATTGATTTGGGTGCCATAAACTTTGAACACAGTATCAGGGGATTCCCTGATGGTAAGGTTTAATAGTTCCGTATTCTTTCTCCCATCCCTCAGGAGACTTTGCCAATGGTTTTTGATTATCTGCTTAAATTACTGTAGGATGTATCCAGGCATTACAATAATCTATGCAAGATTAAAGACCTCTTTCTTATTCTGTGCTCCCTGTGTTTCAATTGTTCAAATGTGCTATACAGATAGGTTGAATTAGATTATGCACTACAGAAAATTTCAGTTCCAGACCAAATAAACCTTTCTTCCATTCATCTAAAAGAGTGTGTGTGGTTCTAAAATATAGACACTGTCTTCCTTACCCCTATGTTCTGAATTACTTTAACCCCAACCTGTTCGGCTTTGTTCTTATCTCTAAATATCAGGTTCTATTCCTATTTTTTTAAGTGGTTTTATCAAGAAAGGATGCTGGATTTTTTCACATGACTTTTCTGTGTCAATCGAGATGATCATGTAGATTTTTCCCTTCATTGTGTTAATATGGTGTACTACATTAATTGATTTTCTTATATTGAACGAAATTGCATACCTGGGATAAATTCCCTTTGATCGTGATGTATAATTCTGTTAATGTGCTACTGGATTTGATTTGCTAGTACTTGTGGAGGAGTTTTACACCTATTCATAAGGGATATTGCTTTGTAAGTTTTTTTCTTACAATGTTTTTATCAGGCTTTGGCATCAGAGTGACGTTGGCCTCATAGAATGACTTAAGCAGTGTGTTAGGGTTCTCTAGAGAAACAGAACCAAAGATGAGATCTGTAAATATGAGATTTATAAAGGCGTCTCATGCAACCGTCGGAATGGAAGAGTCTGAAATTGTAGGACAGGTTGTGAGGCTGGCAGCTGCAATGAAGGGTCTGGATGAACTCCACAGGAGAGGATCTCTGGCTGAAGAAGCTGTGAAAGATTCTCTCTTCTCCCTTAAAAGCCTTCAGCTGACTGAATTGTATCATTGTGGGAGGCACGCTTTAGTTGATCTCAGATGTAATCAGCCATAGATATAATCAACTAACTGATGATTTAATCAACCAGCCACAAAATATCCTTGCAGCAACAGTCAGGCCAATGCTTGCCTGACTAGATAACTGAGCACAATCATTTGGCCAAGTTGACACCAGAACCTAACCATCACAAGAAGTGTTCCCTTCTGTTCATTTTTTTTTTGGTAAGTTAGAGCAGGTATGAATTCTTTTGGGAATGGTAGAATTCATCTGTGAAGCCATCTCATCCTGGACTTTCTTTTTGGAAGGTTTTTGATGACTGATTCAATCTCTTTGCTTGTAATTACTTTGATGAGATCTTCTGTTTCTTCTAGTCACTGTAAGTTGTGTTTTTCTAAGAACTTGGGTATTTCATCTTGGTTTTCTAATTTGTTGACATACAGTTGTTCATGGTATCGTCTTATGATCCTTTTTATTTCTCTGGGGTCAGTAGTATGTCTCCCTTCCATTTCAGACTTTAATTATTTGCATCCTCTCTCCTTTTTTCTTCGTCAGTCTAGCTAAAGTTTTTTCAATTTTACTGGTATTTTCAAAGAACCAGCTTTTAGTTTTGTTGATTCTATGTTTTTTAATTCTGTATTTCATTTATTTCTGCTCTAATCTTTGTTATTTCTTTCCTTATGCTTGCTTTGGGTTTATTTGCTGTTATTTTTCTAGTTCCTCAAGGTATGCAGGTAGGCTTTGATTTTTGGTCTTTCTTCTTTTTTAATGTAAGCATCTAGGCTAAAAATTCCCCCTGAACACAGTCTTTATTGTATCCCATAAGTTTTGATATGTTGCTTTCTCATTTCATTTTTATCTAGATATTTACTGATTTCCCTTGTGATTTCTTCTTTGGCTCATTGATTGTCTAAGAGTGTGTTACTTAGCTCCCATATATTTCCATATATTCCAGTTCTCTACTTTTATTGATTTCCAGCTTTATTCCATGTTGTCACAAAAGATGCTTTGTATGATTTCAATCTTTTTATATTTATTCAGACTTGTTTTATGACCTAACATCTAGTCTATCCTGGAAAATGATCCATCTGCACTTGAAAAGAATGTGTATCCTACTGTTTGGGGGTACATTATTCTATATATGTCTGTTAGGTCTAGTTCATTTGTCTTATTATTCAAGTTCTCTGTTTCCTTGTTGATCTTCTATGTAGATGTTCTATCTATTGATGAGAGTGGTGTTTTTAAGTCTCCAGCCATTATTGTAGAAATGCCTATTTCTCCCGTCAGTTTTGCCAGTGTATGCCTCATGTATTTTTGGGCACTGTGCTTAGGTGCATAAATATTTATGATTGTTATTTCTTCTTGGTAGATTGACCCTTTTATTAATATATAGTGTCCTTCTTTGTCCCTTTTAACAGTTTACTTATAAGACTGTTTTATCCCATATTAATATAGCTCTCCCAGCCTTCTTTTGGTTACTCTTTACTTGGACTATGTTTATCCTTCCATTCAAGTTTCAACATATTTGTGTCTTTGGGTCTAAGGAGAATCTCTTGGAAACAACATATAGTTGGATTGTGCTTTTTTATTCATTCTGCCAAACTGTCTTTTGATTGGGTAAGTTAATCATTAACATTCAGTGTTATTACTGTAAAGGCAGTACTTACTTCAGCCATTTTGTCCTTTAGTTTTTATACCTTACATCTTTTTTTTCTCTTTTCCTTTACTGAAGCTTCCTTTTCTGTATAGTTGATCTTTTGTGGCGTATCTGACTCATTTCTCATTTTCATTTCAGTATATTTCTTAAATACTTTCTTTGTGCTTATCTTGGGGTTCATTTTATACAACCTACTTATTTGTAAAGATCCAACTTAACTTATAGGGCATACATGTTCTCTGCTACCATATCCCTCCTTTTCCTCTCTTTCTGTTATTTTTTTCCACATTACCTCTTTATATTTTGTGTCCATTATTAGGAAAAATAACTCTTATTCAATTGTATTCTAATTCACAGGAATTAAAGAATAGTTATATATTGAGACTACAGTACTATTGGTTCTGCATTTACCAATTTAGTTACCTTTACTGAAGGTCTTCACTTCTTCACACAGTTCCAAGCCACTCTTTTGTGTCTTTTCCTTTCAACTTGAAAGACTCCCTTTAGCAATTACTATAGGGCAGGTCTTTTGGTGATAAACTCTCTGTGTTTATCTGTGAATGTTATAACTCTCCCTTGTATTTGAAGGACAGCTTTGCCAAATAAAGAATTTTAGGCTTTTAGTTTTTCTCTTTCATTACCCTAAATATATCCTTCACCTCCTTCTTGCCTGCGTGGTTTCTGATGAGAAATCAGCACTTAGTGCTATTGATGATCCCTTGTATGTGATGAATCGCTTTTCTCTTGCTGCTTTTAGAACTCTCTCTTTAGCTTTGCCATTTGACATTCTGATTAGTATGCATCTTTGTACGAACCTATTAAGCTTTATTCTGTTTGGAGTACGTTGTGCTCTTGGACATGTATATTTGTCTCTTTCATAAGAGATGGGAATTTTTCAGCCATTATTTCCTCAAATATTCTTTTTGCCCACTTTCCCTTCTCCTTTTGAGACTCCCATGGTGTGTATGTTGAAACACCTCATACTGTCACTCATGTCACTTTGACACTGCTTAATTTTTTCTATTTTTTCCTATATCTGTTCTTCTGACTGTATAATTTCAATTGTCCTGTCTTCTAGTTCACTGTATTTTCTTTTGCCTATTCAAATCTGCTGTTGTATGCTTCTAGTGTATTTTGAATCTCCATTATTGTGCCTTTCATCCCCATAATTTCTGTTATGATTCTTTTTACTCTTTCTAACTCTTCTTTTTGCTCACACATTGTCTTCTTGATATCCTTTACCACTATATCCACCATTAGTTTATTTCTATTTATACTTTCCTTTATCTCCTTGAATTAATTTAGATTTGTTTGAACTTCTTTGATTAGTTGTTCCAAAGTGTGTGTCTGCTTAATTTGTATCCTTGACTGACCTATATCTTCCCATTTCTTATTATGGCTTGTAATTTTTTGATTATGTCTGGACATCTGGTTATTTTCATGTGCTAACTTTGAATTTCAGTTTTTTGATGCTTGGTCCAACTTATAATGGGCCTTTAGAGTAATCTGTGTTTCAGAATTTCTCAGGTCTTCTTCACCTGATTGTTCCCTGGATGTATGGTTCAACTTTTAAGATCGCCCTTTAGTGTGCAATCATTTCACTCCAGGATAAAGCTTCCATTCCTCTGTTCCTTCTCTGGGAATCCTGATCTGTTCTATTTGGTTTTATGTGGAATTTTCTCCCCAGCTCCTATGCTTTGTTTAATTTCTCTCCCTCACTTAGTGCCCCCTTTTTATTATATTTTCAAGTTCTGGGACCCATCCTGCCTTATAGCAGTTCAGTTTTCTAGAGAACCCAATGGAGTAAACCTAAAAAAAGGTCCATTTTTTTGTTCGGTAGCCTAGCAATCAGAAACTGGGCTGAGTGTGCACACCTCTTGCCAACAGTTCTGTCATGGTCTCTTTCATATACTAGGGGCTTTTTTTGTCTGTATACACTAGTCAGCCACTTGTGTTCTGCTCTGGATCTCTGTGTACTTAGTTCCCTGTGCTTGGATATGCATAGTATTCTCACTGCTGAGTGGCTCTATAGTCCACATTTGTAGCAGGGGGTCTCTGGGCCATGCTGCAACTCTTAAACTGCATTGGACAGGGCAAAGGGATGGGTCTGGACTTGGTGGGGCAGGGGGGTCCAGTTTGTAGATTCCTACTTTTTTTTTGGTGTATTTTTCGTTTTCTTTAATTTAGAAAATTTAATTTTCCAGTCTCTATCATCCCCCAGAGTGCCAAGCAAGTGGGATTTATCCTTTTATTAGTTGTTTTTAGGGGATGTGTTATGTCTCCATGTTTATGAAGTCAGTCCAAGGATGTATCTTTTTTTATCTTTTAATGTGGCAGCTATACAATTCAAAATTATTTATGGAGATTACATGTTTCTGTTAGACTGTGCTGTCCTAGATAGTTATAGAAGAAGATTAAATGGCATTGAGAATACCTGAGGCTGGAATCTTTGCTGCCCACAGTGACGCTAAGAGGAATTGTGGAGAGTGAGTACAGTTCAATAAATTAAACATTGAAAGAGAATTTGCCTTAAATGGTTGGATCTTTAGGTATACTGTTTCTTCAGTGCCAGATTGAAGGTCTAAGAATGCACAAAGAAACAGGTTATCCATATTTATGAAAGACAAAACTATTGATCTTAAAGCTTATTCTATATTAAGGCTCTGAGATCTTTCTTCCAACTGTTAAGATTTATGCTGATACTATAGGACAGATAAATTTAAATTAATTTTTAAACTCTCTGTCCTACTGTATAAATTAAAGTACACTGAGATGAATTTGCTAGACCACGGCTATTTATTGTGGTACTTTTATGTTTAATTGTTATATGCAAAATGAAGGTAAAAGCCAGATGGCAAGAAAATTGTAAATAGATAGAGCAAGGACTATAGATTTCTATAGAGGAGAAAGAGAGATGAAACCTCAAGGTATCACTCTGCATTCAGGGGAGGGAACAGAAACCAGCCTAGGGTTTGTTTGTTTTTAAAAAACAAACAGGATTTAATTCAGGGAAATTAAATATTTACAAATTCCTTGGGAGGACTGTAAGAGCATAATTCAGAGGCTGCCACTAGAGCTATTGATTTCAAGGACATCCCCTCATACCTGTATCTAGATGCCAGAAGTTGTGTTGCTGTCTCCATTGATACCATCCCAACTGTCTCTCCCATCCAGGAGGCCAGTGACTAGGCTCTGAGTCTGGCTTCCACTACTGCCTTAAACACTTGGGTCTCCCACCACCCTTGCAGCAGCAATGGCAACAGAAAGATGGCCTCTTCTCATTTCTGCATTACAAAGCTTGCAGGTGGAACCTAATTTTATTCAAGAAGTCCAGAAAAGGATGTCTGTGTAAGACGATAGTTTTAATTTGCTAGTATGCCAGAAACAGAATGGCTTTTAAAAAGGGGAATTTAATAAGTTGGTAGTTTACAGTTCCAACCTAAGGCATCCAGGAAAAGATACCTTGGTTCCGATGAAGTTCAGGGTTTCTTTCTCAAGTAGAAGAGCACATGGTGAACACAGTCAGAGTTCCTCTCTCATCTGGAAAGGCACATGGTGAACACGGTCAGGGTTCCTCTCTCATCTGGAAAGGCACGTGGCAAGTACAGCATCATCTGCTAGCTTCTTCTCCTGACTTCCTGTTTCATGAAGCTCCTCAAGAGGTATGTTCCTTCTTCATCTCCAAAGGTCGCTGGCTGGTGAACTCTACTTCTCATGGCTATGTCATTCTGCTCTGCTCTCTCTGAATCTCCCATTCTCCAAAATGTTTCCTCTTTTATAGGACTCCAATAAACCAATCAAGACCCACACTGAATGGGTGGGGACATGTCGTCACCTAATCCAGCTTAACAACCACTCTTGGTTAAATTACGGCTCCAGGGAGATGATCTAATTACAGTTTTAAGCATGCAGCATTGAATAGGGATTAGAAGAAATGGCTGCCTTTACAAAATGGGATTAGGATTAAAACATGGCTTTTATAGGGTACATACATCATTTCAAACCAGCGCAGACTACTTAAGGGAAATAGCATATGTTTTCATGCTTGTGGTAGGAAAGATCTTTAAAAACTAAAAGAACGTGATGTGACTAGATCGTTACAGGTGAAGGTGGAGAGGTATGTAGAGGGCAGATCATACAGGACTTAATAGATCATGTTAAGAATTTTGAATTTTCTCTTGAGTAGGAAAGTATCAGATGATCTTAGACAAGACAATGACCTGATTCAACTTAGATTTTATAAAGCTAATTCTGACTGCTTTGGAGGAATATACTTATCAGAAGCAGTAAAATCCAGGAAACCAGATAGACCAGCAAGAGTGAAATCTAAAAGAAAAAAAGTCTAGGCAAAAGAAGATGGTGACAGCAGTGGTGATAGAGAGAAATAGACCCACGTTGGCTACACTTTAGCAGTTGTATTGACAGGATGTAGCAATGAATTGGAAATGAGAATCGATGCCGGCTATTTCATTATTTTATTCCTTTAGGAGAGTTTCTAAGTACTGAGCTGCAAGTTTCTTTAGGAGAGTGAAGTAAAATTGGGTAACACTATTATATCAGGTGGATAGGGTTGTAGGGAGGTATTGTTTTGGGGGGAGAGACTGAGAATGCTTCTCAAGTTTCTCAATAATAATATTACTATATTTCAGAGGTTAAATTTTTTATAATGTGGTATTTAGAAAACAATAAGAAATAAACAGGAAAATGTTTACTAAAAAGTAATGTCATTTTCCTCTTTGCTTAAGTGTGTGTTCTCTGACTTTACTTATAGGTCTTTGTAATTTTTGCTAAATTATAAAGTAATTTATATAAAAGGAAGTGGATTTCCCCAATTCTTTTAAATAGAAAAGAAATAAAGACTCATATTTTACATTTTAAGATAACACCTATGTAAAAGCAAGACCTTATTTAAGCTGTACATATTATTGGCTGAAGTAGAAAACAGTTCAATAAAAAGGCTTCCTTTGTCATGCCATCTGTATCAAAATTTAGTGGAAAAGACAGGATTGAATTGTCTAAATTTTTGCCTGAGGGAAAAAAACCATTTAATTATAACATTCTTTAGGCTCTATAAATTTACATTACAGCTAATTTCTACTTAATGAAAAGTGAGGTGTGAAAACTTATCAGAGTTCATAGACCAGAGGTGTTTTAATGATTCCTCCTCTATAAACAATTCATGTGGTCTCCAGAGCTCATAGGTGTATTTACTGTGAACTTTCAGCTGGCTCATCAATGAAGTTAATACATATGGAGTGGAGTTTAATTTTGCAGTTTCTCTTTCTAAATTCTTTGCATAGATCCTAGATCCTAGGAAGAGCCTTGGAGTTACAGAAAGTAGCCTTTGAATCTCTTTCCTACTTATCTCCCTACTTCCAATTCCTTCCTTGTGTTTGTTTTAGTTAATTGGTTGATATTACTTATCTCCCAGAAATATACACCTGCAACTTCATTAGTTAATACAGGGTTATAGGCAAATGAAAAAAACTATTTGAAATCCAAAAGAAGTCAAGGAGAGGAAAGCATGTACTATTTAATATTACAAGACTTGTTGCCAAAAAGTATCAGTGATGGCTAGAAACATGAATATATGCTATTTTAATTGTGGTTGAACCATTTGCCTTTGATATTACGTTCTATTACCCCTGTTGCTTATGAAATGAGGGCAATGATTATAAAACTCTCCATTATTTTGTTTCTTAGCTCTTTTAGGGTTGCCAGGTCTGGGGCTATGTTTGCCCCAACCCTAAATTATGCCCTCATAATTTATCCCCTTATCTATCACTGTTAACATGGCTATCCTACAGTTTAGAGGAGACTTTTTTCCTTTTACTTGGAATTTTACCAAGAAATTAAACTAGTAGCCAAATATGATTATCCACCATATGCTATTCATGATATGAGTGTATTTTATAGTTGACCACAAAGTTCTGTTTCTTCAAAGTTCTATAATCAGTAAATTTCACAAATCTCTTCCCAGTAAAATTCAGTTTTTAATGCAATTTCATTTTCATTCTTGTATTTCTGTCCTGTATTGTAGGGAATGGAAACAGAATGGCTTACTATGGAAGCAATTTGTTTGCTTTGTCCAGACATATTTTATCAGTTTGATAAACCTGATAAAACAATGGCATTCTTTAAAATACACATAGCCATAGAATAATTAAATAATCTTCATCTGCTTTGTTTTCAGTATTTTGCTAATCACTATTCATTTAGTGTGTTCTTCCATGTCTTAGATTTAGAGGTCATTTTTTTTTTTTTATGCCAGAATTCTTCCTCCAACTGCAAGATTATCTGAGCAGAATTTTTAGTACTTAGAATGAGCTATACAATAGCCAAGCATTTGACTTATTGAACTGAGCAGGCAAGGTTGTAGTGAGCAGGGAGTGGAGGTGGGGGAAGCCAGGAATTTGGTAGCTTAAAAGACTGTTGAGCCATTGAGCTTCTAGGTGTAAATAAATATTATACTTTACAGAATCTCATTTTAAACAGTATAACACAGCTTTTATCAATACTGCAATAATTTTTATTATTCATGATACTAAATGAAATTGTATGTTGGTCCCTTGTGTTGCTTTTATGTATCTAATAATCACTTCTGGTCCTTTAAGGGTGGGGGCTGTGCATAGTAGGATGGTCTTCACTGTAGAATACAAAGAACAGGAGCAGTATGAATCTGTTAGAAATAATTAGGGAAAATCTGCCAGGAAATGGAGATGGAAAATAATCCCTGGAGGGTTCTTCTAGACTTTCACTTGTAGTATTTCAGTATTTTTTACTTTCATACACATATATGATGTCTTGCAGTAATCAAAACTTAAGTCAATATGTCAGTACCTTTTCAAAGGAAAATGGTGCAACGTGAAAGCCTAAATTCTAAGAGCAACTGTGAAGTACCTGATGTTCTATATGTTTGTGCTTCTTCATCACCATTTACCTAAACAAAACTTATTATGACAGTAAAAATACTTTATAGTTTCTTAGAGGCTTATTTACTTATAGATTATGACTATCTAGTATAATTGTCATATTACTTGATTATTTAAACTTTTACCTTTATTCTCAAACTATGATTAAAACTCTTGAAAGATATATTTTTATCAAAAAATGTGTTGGATTATCTCTGACACATATCCAAATATACCTTTTTATCTCCTTACGAATTCTCTCATCCTAACTTCCTTTGATTTCTATGGCTATATTAATAAAACTAATAGCCATTATCTATTGAGTGTTCATGTTCCAGGTACCGTTTTAAATACTTATCTGTATTTCCTCCCTTAGTTCTCACAGCAACACTACAACCTAGGTCCTACTTTTCAGCCCTATTTTATAAATGAGAACATGAAAGCAGACACTGAGAGGTTAGGTAACTTGGTCCGGTCACACAGCTAGTAAGTGGAAGAGTTAAAACTCAAATCTAAAGAGTCTTTTTCTACTTGCTTATGATGAGCAGAAGGAAGATGATCTTTAGCCACAATCAAAGAAGTGAGTGTGGAGCTTTAGCTAGAGGACAATGTAGTGCCTTTGTAGCACATGAGATCCAGGAAAAATGGGAAGCTCTCTGTGTGAGTTTGTTAGCTCCCAGAATGCGATATACCAGAACTGGAACGGCTTTTACAAAAGGGGAATTTAATAAGTTACAAGTTTACAGTTCTAAGGAAGTGAAACTGTCCAAATTAAGGCACCAACAAGAGGTTACCTTCACTCAAGAAAGCCAATGGGTCAGGAATATCTCTGCAGCTGGGTAGTCATCTGCTGGTCCCTTGTTCCTGGGCTCTGATGCTTTCCTGTGAGGATTCCTCACTTTAATTCTCTGGCTTTCATCTCTTGGCTTCCCTTGGCTCTCTCCAGGTTCTGGTTTGCTTAGCATCTCATGGCAACATCTGCTGGACTCTAAGCATTTCCAAACATCCTTGTCTCTGTTCTCCATGTGTCCACATTTCTGTCAACTCTGCTGTGAAGTTTTTGTTGGCTCTGAGGCTTCTGTCGTTTCTCTCATTTCTGTTGTTTCTGACACTCTCCAAAACACTTCTTTTAAAGGATTTCGGTAAACTAATCAAGGCCCACCTGGAATGGGTGGAGTCACATCTTCCTCTAATCAAAGGTCACACCCACAATTGGGCGGGCCACACCTCCATGGAATTAATCTAATCAAGCTTTCAACGTACGGGGCTGAATAGGGATTAAAAGAAATGGCTGCTTCCCCAAAATTGGGTCAGAATTAAAACATGGTTTTTCTGGGGTACATAATACTTTCAAACTGGCACACCCTCCCTCTAAAGAAAAGCAACCATACTACCCCACCTAGCAGCATATTCCTGGCATCTATCGCAGATGAACAGAAAATTCCAAATAGGAAGATAAATAGCATGACTTAACAAACATATGAAGTAAACCAACACCATAAACAACACACCAAACTCAACATACAGACTCAACACCTAAGAAAAATTAATAGAGCTAACAAAAAAATCTTTAAAAGAGGTAGGCGATATCCTCAGATAGTCCTGAAGAGAATATTGGATCCATGAAAAATAATTAGGTACTGAAAAATTAAATATAATTATTAAAATTTTTTTAATACTCAGTAAATCAGCAGAATTATACAGTGGACCCAGTTAAAAAGAAAATTAACGCGCTGATAATCAGATGGAGGCATTTTCCCAGAAATGCACAAAAAGAATATTAGATGGGAAATATAAAAGAGAAAAAAAGGAAAGCTAGAACCAGAAGTTTCAATATCCATCTCAAATAAAGGGCTCAAGGAAAGATAAAATGAGGGAGAGATAAATAATCTAATAATAGAATTTGACTGATGATATATAACTTCAGATTGAATTGGGCCATCATGTGTGGACTAGAATGACTGGCAAATGGCCAATGCGTGGACACATCACCATGATATTTGAGAACACCAGCAGTAAAGAGATAATGTAAAACCTTCCAGAAAGAGAAAAAATTACCTAAGAATTGTAGTCAGGTTATAATATTCTGCAATGCCACATTTTCCATATTACATAAATGTAGTTATGCATGCATTCTGTCTGTCTGTATATATGTATGTATGCAATGGATGCTATGGAGGGCTACCCAGATTTCCCTCTGCCTTTTTTTTTAATTCCCCAGCTGCTTGGAGTCTCAGCAGCTAACAATAAGCCCCTGCCAAGAATTGCCCTCTGCTAAAGAAAGTCATCTTGTCCGAAGTCGTGTCCCCTTCCCTGGAGGAGCCCACATCCAGTGACTTTTCAGCTTGGGGATATAAAGGCTTGACCCCTTTGCCTCAATTCAGGATAACCCTGAAGGACATCCCAACATCAGAACTCCCTGAAGGATTGTCTCTGACCTCTATTGTTACTGTGTTGCCATTCAGCTTCTCCCTTCGCCCATTCCTGCTTTCTTTACTTTCCCACAAGTGTACATCTTGAGGCCAGCCACTTCTTAGTAAATTCCCTGCATACAAACCTCTATCTCAGAGTTGCTTTCCCAGGGAATGTAACCTGTCAGTATTTTCCAACACCCAAGGGAGACATTCCCTAAAATTGACTATAAGGATACAAAGAAAATCTCAATAAATTCCTTAAAAGAAGGACCAGAGACCACATTCTCTCACTACAGTAAAATATGGTCAGACATTAACAACAACCCCCTGAATTTATATTCATATACACTTACAAACACATAAATATCTCCTTAGAATTAAATGCTGTGCATGTAGCAGGCACTTAACATGAAAGCAATATTTTAATGAGTATGAGGGCTTTTATATTAATATAAAAGTTAATAGAGAATAATTTCATATGAAACAGTTTAATGAAATTCAGTCATTTTAGTCTTTTTCCCTACCTGAAATTATAAGAAATGGAAAATAAGTGCCTACCTTTCATAATTTTATCAAGTACATCTTATTTCACAAAATGGTAGCTTACCACCATGTAAGTGGAGTAAGTGTTTAATATTGGGTATCTAATTGCTGAAAGTTATGGAGTACAGAATGAAAATAATGAATATCAAATAAGAAAACATAAAGCCATCCTTATTTTCTAGTTTATCAAAATGTTTTTATTGAACTTAATGCATGTACTCTTGACATTTGATGGAAACCTTAAAAATAAGACTTGAATATTTAAAATTGTATGACATTTGTGTTCTCCACTTGACCTAGGCCATGGTTAAACTTTAAACTTGGTGATTACCCATAACTGCAACCCTCTCTCCTTCCCCACCCCCCAGTAATCTCAATTTCAAGCATTCTAACTCTTAACAGTTTATTCACTAACACACCAATCTCAATCATTTTTCCATCCCACTGGCAGCTCTAATCCATTGATCAACCCTTTTCACTGTCTTTCCATCCTCTACCCTCAAATTCCTCACTTCCCTTCTTACCCAGTTAAAATTTTTTTGCCCATCATTGGTATCATTCCCTTACATATACTCTGAGCTCTCTTTCCCCTCTCATGTTTTGCTGTGTTCTCTTGGTAAAACATCAAACTGTGATTAAATTCAACTCTCCACCTAATTATTGCCTGCACCTACTCTTTCATGCAGATGAATGTGCTGGCAAAGAACAGACAACCATGCTCAATGATCTCTCTGTGTATTCATGACCATTAACCTCAAGTGGGCCTTCAGTGATGCTCAACAATCATTACACTTTCCTAATCCATTCAATCTTCTGTTCTCCTAAAATGTATTTCTTACCTTCTTTTCTCTTGAGAGACCATATACTCCTTTATGCGTACTCTCAGCTGATGACAATTTTACTGCTTCTTCATTGGAAAGTAGAATCAGTCAAAAGAGAAATTCTAGAGGGAACTTTCCATATCCCTGGAAAGTTCTTGTTAAGGTGATTATTACATGGATGTATACATTGACAAAATTCAGGGGACAGTTCATGTAAATCAATAATATGATTGCATATAAGTTATAGCTCAGTGAAAAAAAAAAAAAGACAAATAAAGAAATTCTGTATGTTCCTACTACCATATATATCCACCTACCTGCAACTGGGCCCATTTACTGCCTTCTATTTTGATGCTGAGGATGAACGTCCAGATGGTTGTTTATAAGACCAACTCCTCTACTTAGCCATTTGATTTTATCACTCCAAGCAATTTTCTCTTTTCCTTGCTTCATCAATTTTTTCTTTGTTGGATCACTTAAAAATAATAACACCCCAAAAAACCTCCTGATCCTACTTCTCTCTCCAGTTAATGCTCCATTCCTCTCCTCCTCTATACTACAATACTCCTCAAAATAGTCTTCTATACTCACTTTATCCATTTCTTCCTTCCCATTTTCTCTTCAAACCACAATAAATCAGACTTTTATCCCCACCACTTCTCTGAAATTGTTTTTGTCGAGAGTATCAGTAACTCCATATTGATAAATCTAATACTCATTTCTCAGTTTTCATCCTCCTTGACTTAGCAGCAGCATTTGACACTGTTGATAAATCCCTTGTCCTTGAAATTCTTCTTCACTTGTCTCCTAGGAAATTCTTCTTCACTTGTCTTCTAATTTCCTTTTCTTATCTCTCCTCATTTTCTTAAGTTTTTAATGATGTGGTGCCCCTGGACCTCCTCTTCTTTGGTACGCTCATTTAACCCATAGTTTAAAATATCCTCTGTGTATTATTGACTTCCATTGTCACTGCATCACGGTAAACTCCTTTGAACTCTAGTCTCAGAGTGTGCTGGTTTGAAAGGAAGTATGCCCCCTAAGAAAAGTCATGTTTTAATATAAATCCCATTTCATAAGGTAGAATAATCTCTACTCAATGCTGTATGTTTGAAACTAATGAGATCATCTCCCTGGTTGATGTGATTTAGTTAAGAATGGTTGTTAAA
>PVIY010031954.1:0-29433 GCA_004026745.1 Myrmecophaga tridactyla
TGGGGTCCCCAGGAGCTGGCCCTGCGACAGAGGCAACCACGCTAGTCCCGTTCTGAGCAGAGGGGAACCCAGAGGGAAAGGGGGGGGCACCCAACTAGAGGCTTGGGGATGCCCTCATTTCCTCCACCCGAATGTCCCCGTGGTGGCTCGGGGGGCCCGCGATGGGGGATCCTACCTTTGAAGACGAACTCGGTGCCCCCCATGACGTGGGCGGAGTGCACGCCGCGGCTGTAGCGGCCCCTGGCGTAGATGGTGAAGGTGGGGTGCTTGCAGACCGGGTCGGAGTAGTGGTAGTAGTGCCCCTCCCAGGTGTGGTTGTTGTCGTGGAAGACGAAGTGGCGGGTGAGGAAGAGGACTTCGGGGCGCACCTCGCAGCGCTGGCTCACCCACTGCCCGTGCAGGCCGATGGGCAGGTCGGCCTTGGGGGGCAGCAGGGGCGGGTGGTGGCCGTCTGAGCGGTAGATGATCCGGCAGGCAATGCAGGCGTGGTCGTGGTTCTGCAGCCAAGCAAGGGAGAGCTCAGAGGCCATGTCCCCCCAGAGGCGGTGCCCACGCACCCCCACGCAGAGGGGACTCCGCAAGTGGGGGGCGGGATCCGGGTCACCTTCCCTTGTAAACTGGGCCCCCCTGGAAGCAAAGGAGACCTGCTTCGGCACACAGAGTGCGTGTGTGTGCATGCTTGTGTCTGTGTGTGCACATGTGTGCATATTTGTGTGTGCATGCATGTTTCTGTGACATGTCTGTGTACATGTGTGCATTTGTGCATGCGTGTTTGTATGCAAATCTGTTTGTGCATGTTTGTGTACGGATGTTTACATGTGTTTGTGTGTGAATGTGTGCCACTGTTTGTCCATGCATGTTTACATGTGGTTGTGTGCATGCATGTTTGTGTATATGCTTGTGTGACATATGTGCGCATGTCTGAGTGTGTACTCACAAGCACACACACATCTGGCTGACATCAAAGACCTGCCTAAACATTTTAGCTGTGACGTGGACTCCTTAGAACCCTGTTTGGCTTTGGGACCACAGGCGCTGGGTGGGTCCCTAGGGAGGAGATGCATGCTGGATTTCAGGAAAACAGACCAGCATTCCAATCCATTGCTGTGGAAGAAAGAGGAAGCTGCTTGGAAAGGCAGGGGTCCTTTCACAGGTAGGGGCTGGAGGGGGCCTGACAGCAGCTTGAGGCCTCTGGGAAAGGACCTGCCTGGGCCCAGCCCCTCTGGGTCTGTGGTGTCCAGGTGTGGCCCTTTGTTGGCCCAGCTTTTACGGCTCTAAGCAGTCTAAGGAGAGTGCTGCACTGGCGCTTGCAGGAGGTCCTCTCGGGAAGCCTCTGTGATAACTCCACCCCGACTCGGAGGCTCAGAGAAGCCTCCTGCAGCCCAGCGCCAGAGGCCTCCAGCCATGTGGATTTGGCCCTGCTGGGGGCTTCAGGATGGACCGGGGCTAGGGTGTGCCTAAAAGCAGGGACCATCTTAACTGAACTCCCGCCCACGTGGAAGGGCCTGCCGGGTCTCTGGAGTGCGCCAGAAGCACGCGGCCAACGTGCTCTGGGCCACCTGCCTGCAGCACCCTCCCACCTGGGGGCAGGGCGGGCAGACACGTGTTCCCCCATTGCTGCTTTTCTGCAGTTGCAATCCTAAACCACTGGGAATTTTTCGTTTGCAGCATACGCTGGTTTGATTTTTGATTTTGTGTGGCTGTGCTTTGATGTGTTTTTAGGGCTTGGTTTTTTCCAGGAGGGGAGTGGGAAGAGATGTGCATCTCCAGCTGCCAACCTGTATATTTTTCAGAAAGCAGATGCAGAACTATTAGCTCAGGAATTTGTTGCGGCTCTCATCAAATGAGCTACGAGATGCAGTTTTTCAAAGAGAATGTTTCCTGGGCTGACATCTCTGGTGGCCAGTAAATGACGCTACCTAGTGAGCTGCCATGGCCGGAGAGGTCCCGGGTCTGGGTTGTGTTTGTTGGCCCACTGTTTGCCCACTCAGGCAACTGAAGGTACAAGGGAGGGGAGGCCCATACTGTGGCCAGGAGGCTACTGCTGCCCACCAGTTCCCTGAGGAAACCAAGTGTGATGGCAGCAGAGACGGTGGGCTCTGGCCCCCTGGGGATGTAGCTGGCCCCACCCTTTCCACCACCACTTTATTGAGGCCCTGACCCTGAACAGCTGCTAACCTTGTGCAATTCCGTCTCTGCTCAGCTCCCTCATGCCTAAGAGGGGGCCACGAGATTACCCTTGCCATGGGCATCGCTGCAGGTGGTTCCTGCTCCGTGAGCCCAGAGCCACCGGGGGTGGGAGGATTTCTCAAGACGCCTGAACAAACACCCCGAGCAGGGCCTAAACAGATGCCCTCCTCCCACGTGTGTGTGCCATGCTCTTCCACGTGCACAGTATGGCGAGCGAGACAGCGAGACACAAATTCGGCCAAAAGCATCACCGAATTTCATTTTGCCAGGTCGTGTTAGCTCAGAAAACTGTCGTGAGCTAAAAGTTCCAAAATGTTCTCCCAGAAAGGAGGTTCTGGGGTTCACAGGCAGCCAGGAGAGCTAATGTGACATCTCTGACGTGCGCAGCTCTGCGTCCCGCCCAGCACGCAGCCAGCAGCCTCCTTCTCCAGCGGTACCAGGTTGCAGCCCCGCCCCGTGTCCCTGTCACCTGTCCCCACCGTACGCCCCTCCCCGAGCCCCAGCGCAGTACGGGTTCCACCTCCTTCCACAAAAAGGATCGAGTTCTGCTGGGCACTGGTGCCTGTTCACAGAAAGATACAAGGCTGGCCCCCATGCCCTGCAGACAGGTCTTCACATTCCAGAGAGAGAGGAAGCTCTAGGAGCACACATCCAACGCTGCAAGGAGCGGTGCGTTTCCTAGTCACGGAGCAGCCAGGCGTCCTCACTGGGAAACATCGCTGGCTGCCTGCGCCAAGGGCAGGGATGCGTGTTAACTGCTTTACCTGCTCGCTGCACAGGCCCTACACTGCCCAAGCGGATGCCGACTCCAACCTCCACCTCCCTTTGTTCCATTCCCTACAGCTTGGTTTGCTCTAACCTGGAAATCTAAAAAAAATCAACTGCGCCTTTTTTCATTTCTGGCCGTTCCAAGAAGGCACCAGCTTCAATATCGAGCTCCTCGAAACGATTTGCTTCCTTAAACACTAAGGCCCATTTAGGAATCGCACAGAGGGGGGCTTTTTAGATGGAAATGGGGTGGGTTGGGTGCATAAGGGATCTTAATTTTTGCAAGAGATGCTGCTAGGACAACATCAATGGTCAAAAAGGTCTGGGCATGAAGGAGGGGGTCTCAGTGCTTGCCCAGGATTGTTCCAGAAAGGAGCCACATCCCGGGCTTGTCTTTTAAGGTCGAGGGGCAGGTGTCCTGGGTCTGCACTATGGAGACCTCACCCGGCACTGTCCTGGGCTGACATGTCTCCAGAGGAGAGTAAGTGGGATCCCCATGGATGCACGGGAGGCTTACCCACCCCCCCATCAGCTGGTGTATGAGAAATTGGGGTAGGGGTGTGGGTGTGGGAAGGGCCTGGCTCTTAGGGACTGTTCTTGCTAATTTCCTATACTCACCAAATTTCCAAACAACTCTGCAGTTGCCGTGAAGAAACAAGTGATGTCCTTAACCAGGGTGGACCTCTTGGCCATCGTGCAGATGCTACCAACAAGGGGACAGTCTTTGCCATGGTTTGATAAGGGGACACCTCTCTAACTTAACAGGCTTAAAAAAATAATTTGTGCTTCTAAGGCTCACATGAAAACCAAAGAGACCTCTAAGAGTTCCTACAGGGAAGCAGGAGCTCAGGCCTAAATATTGTATTGATTAAAGTTTCTATTTCCTAACATGCTTTTCTTAAATAAGGAGCCTTCCAAAACCAAGATCGATAAATGGAAAAAGAATTATGCATGGTGTTTATAAACATGCAGAATAATTTGCACTGTGAAGTAACCCTGGCTGTATGAAGCTGCTCCTTTTTTCGGGATCTGTGTTCTGATATATAATTCTCCTTTGGGAGGCTGTTCTTTCCCAGGCTGCCTGGCTGGCTTCTACACCACTCCCTTTCCCTGAATCTTCGAAAGGGCTATTTAAAGGCAGTTCCTGTATAGAGATGATTTGAAGGTTAGAGCAGAGGGACCAGAAAGCGTTTCCTTGTTGCTATTCTTTACACCAACTATAAAAAGCTTTAATCCAGAAGGGAGAGAGGAGAAAACAAGGCTCCCCTGCAATTAAACTCTTAGATGAAAAAGATAATCAAGCGTCCTCTAAAAAGGAAAAATCCACCTCAAAACTGTCTAAGTGAGTAGGGCTATAGGCAGAGAGTGGAGTTTGGCCCATTCTACTTTCTAGTTTCTGCCCAGTGCAGGCGAAGCACATTAAATAGCAACAGCCTCCATTCACATGACATTCAATTCCTAGGAGGGTTTAACATGTCATCTCATTAAACTTTATAACCTCCCAAAGAGACCATGGGCGCAGTTTACAGATAAGGAGCTGAAGGCCTGGAGAGATCAGGCCTTGGCTCAGTGGACTTTATGAGCCAAAAGGAGAACCGGGAAGATGAGCTGGGCTTAGGACTGCTGGGTGCCATACCCTGGGCCCAGGCTTCCCTGTAGCCTGAGGTCCTGCAGCCTCAGATGTCTCCCCACCAGGAGCCCAGTCCCTTGGAAAGGTCCCCCTGGCTGATAACCAATGGGGCTCCTCCAGATTCCCCTTCTTCCTTTGACCTGCCAGTATTTATTTCAGTCAACCACACTTGCTGACTGCATTCACCTGTTTTAACCATCCCTAAATTCCTTGATATGATCTAGCCATGAATAGACCAACCACATAAGAGGCTGAATAAAACAGAAGTCTTCAAATGGAGCACTTTGCTTGGTAAAAATTGTTTTCCAAGCAAGAGAAATGGTAACAGAGGATGGAAACATCCTTTCCTAGGGTTTGGTTCCCATAGATTACTATGGGATAAAAAAGCCACATCAATGTTTCTCAGAAAGAAACTCATCATGGCCAATAACCAATGCTGCCAGTTATTTTTTTTAATAACTGTGATTTGCCATGTGTGCCGGTTTGAAAGGATTCTGTATGCTAGAAAAGCCATGTTTTACTCCTGATCCATCTTGTGGAGTCCGTCGTTTCTTTTAATCCCTATTCAGTACCGTAGATTGGAAATATGATTAAATCATCTCCACAGAGATCTCACCTAATTGTATTAACCTTTGATTAGAGGGAGATGTGACTCTAGCCATTCTAGGTGAGTCTTGATTAGTTTACCAGAATCCTTTAAAAGAGGAAACATTTTGGAAAAAACTTTAGACCCAAGAGAACCAGCAGAGCCCATGCAGCCAGAGACCTTTGGAGATGAAGAAGGAAAATGCCCCCAGGGAGCTTCATGAAACAAGAAGCCTAGAAATTTAGCAGATGTCACCATATTCCCCATGTGCCTTTCCAGTTGAGAGAGAAACCCTGAACTTCATCGGCCTTTCTTGAGTGAAGGTAACCTCAAACGTGCCTTAATTTGGACATTTTTATAGACTTGCTTTAATTTGGACATTTGCACAGCCTTAGAACTGTAAACTTGAAACTTAAGAAATTCCCCCTTTTAAAAGCCACTTTGTTTCTGGTATATGGCATTCCGGCAGCTCGCAAACTAGGACACCATGTTTCTGCCTAAATTTCTCCTATAGCATCACCACAAGGACACCCTTCTTGGGTCATCTCCATTTCATGATAAGCCCTTTGAGGCCAAGAACCAGAGTGTTTTACATTTTTCATATTTCCCACCACTCCTAGAGGCGGTGCTGAACCTGCTGCAGTGGAGACCAGGTAACCAAAAGCTGCTGAAATTTAAAAGAATGAATGGACCATGAAGACCATGAATGGACCATGAAGCCCTCTTGGTCATGGACAGTAATGGGAGCACAGCATGGCGAATATAATGCATACCACTGGGTTTGCTTAAAAATGGTTAAAATGGGAAACTTTGTGTATATATTTATCACAACTAATAAAAGACAGTAAAAAAAGAAAAGAGAAAGATCCGCCCCCCACTCCACCAAAAAGACTAAAAAAAAAAACGATAGAGTGGGCTATGCTTCCTCATAAATGACGAGAGCTGCTCTGCCTTACTGGAAGGATTTCTTAGGATCTGGGATCCCAGGAGTTTATGGCCTCTGGCTCCTTTTGGTCACCCACAGGGGTCATCCTGTTTCCGTATTCAAAGAGAAGCAGGGTGAGCAGCTGTGTCCACAGGGCTGGGTCTCCTGAGCTGCAGGTAACCCCCCAACCACAGGAGCCAGCAGGCAGGGGCTGGCACTTCTGCCCACAGTACACTGATGCCCCGACCCAGCCACGTGCTCCAGGTAGAGACACCTGCTCTCGGGGTGCAGAGGCTTGGAGGCCCTATCCCCAGCCTGCTACTAGTGGAAGGGCCCGGCTGGGAGGAGGAAGGAGCAGGCCAAAAGGTACACTGCGGACTCCCAGGAGTTTGTATTTGAACATTTAGGGATGCGAAGTCAACTGAATGGCGCTTGGTGGATCCTTGGGAGCAGCATTATGGGTCTAGAAATGGGATTTCTAAAATAGTTAGAATTCCAGAAGTTGGCTTACCGAGGCCTTTTCTGTTTTAAATAACATCAGGGATCATCACAACCAAAAAAATAATTTACCTGCTTCTATAAAGAATACTAGGTACTAGGTAAACAGGATGCAAGAAGTTGGTTGTCCCGTAGAAATTACTTTAGGAGGGGTTTGGAAGAAAAATTTCATTTAATTTTGACTTGTTTGATTACTTCTCCAACTCCAATTAGTTTGATTTAAATGGTTCAGTTTGATGAATTGTAATAATTAAATTAGATTTGTCATTCCGTGGTTTGGACCCTCTCTCCTCCTCTCTCCCCTAGTGCTTAGCTAGATACTCCCACATGCTAGGTACTTAATAAATACTTTGGAGTGGTGAGTTTCCTGCTTGCCCAGGCATTCTCTCTGTCCTCTCTGTCTTTCTTGCCTTGTAAGGGATGAGCTGTTTACTACTTTCATTGTCCCTGACAGAATGTACTTCCTGGTCTGCTAACTCCTCAAATAAAGTAAACTCGTATTCAGTATATCTACTGGAAGACTCTGGAATCATGACAGATAATGACCATAAGGGCTTGACAGTGGCTAGTTGTGTGGTTAGCAGTTCTGGAACATGTCACACCTTGACCCAAATAAAATGTCCGCAAAAGCAACCCTTTCAGCTTTCAGGCTCAGATGCCATCACCTGACCCCAACAATCAGCTTTACGTTCTTCATATCATGTGCAGTGTTTGTGTCCTTAGAAAAAACACTAACTCCAGGGACAGGCCGGATTTTGGGGGAGGGGTCCAACAGCATTCACGGAAGACCAGCTGCTGAAATCGTTTTGAGTCATGACTCTTTGACTTGCAGGTGCTCCCCCACCTCTTCTATCTCCACCTCTGCAAATCCTCCTCCTCTCTCCTAGTGGGGAACATAAGAAGGGACACAGGCTTCTTCTCCAATCCCCTGGCTCTACTGTTACTCTCGCATCCTCAGCACACCCAAGAATCAAGTCAAGCACACACCTAGTGGGAAACCCCTTCCCTCTGCCAGCCCATCACCTGGCGCTGACTGCCCACAGCTACCTAGTCCAAAGGCCCCGATGCCACAAACACTGGGAAGTTGCACAGAATTTGTATTTTCACTTTCTCTAAAAAGGCTCTGAAAGTCAAGCTATTTCAAAGACTATGTTCACTCCCAGTCTAGAAGTTTCTACAGAATCCAAAAGAGAAAGCATGCTGGTGTCTTCTTCCTATTCCTCCATATTCAGGGTACTTCAGAAAGTTCTTGGTAGTTTTTTTTTCCTCTGACATGCATGCATACCGCTATATGTGTGCTTGGATAAGATATTTACTGTGCAGAGCTGGGGAGAGCTGCCCGGCTTTCAGAAGCTTCCCGTGACTTACTACCGCTGGCTGAATCAGTGCAGGATTTTGAAGAAAGACCAATTCTATTCCCTTAAAAGTCTGATCCCGAGGCTTTGGTACTTCTAAGCACCCAGCAATCATTCACTTTTAATTACCAGGAGATCCTACCACTAAAAAGAATGAGCCCACTTAACCCTTCTACTGCAGTTCCGAAGAGTCTATGCAGAGGGGGTGGCTGCCTGATTTTGAACTGGATTCACACAAAGCATCTTCTGTCACAGTTTTCTTTCAGGCTCTCTTGATTTTTGTTTTTAAATGACGAGTAGCCAGTTTCATAATGACAGCGTCCTCCGGGCACACCTGATTGTCTTCAAGCTGAAGTTACTTGCCAAGGACTCTGAACCTCGCAGCAAAGCTGCATAATGCTTAGAAAAACAAGTTGATTTACTGTTGCTGTTTTTACACGGTGTCCCGTTTCCAGAGGGGCCTGAGACTAGTGGTTTCAAACTCAATTTAGCGTTTAAACTAATTTTCAGCCAGGTCTCTATGGACCAGCAATTAGGAAAGGCAAAGAGTTCAAAGAAGAGGGGTTACGGCCTCTCAAAAGCCGGCGTGCTTGTGCAGTCTTTCAAAACGCTCTCCAAGGCCCTCCTTCCTGCACCCGGCCAAGGCGGCCGCCACCGGGCCATCCGACCTGCCCCTGCAGGGCCTGCGGCCGGCGGGGAGAACTGGGGTTTTCCTTTCCCTGTGTCTGGAAAGACACTGATGTCTAAGTCCATTTATCCGTTCTCCTAGCCGTCCTGGGGAAGGGATCTAAAAACATCCTGATGACTTCGCTGCAAACTGCCAAGAGGTACAACGCAAAGGACAAGAGAAGAATGGTCCCTTTCAGCTCCCAGAGGCACGCGGTGGCCAGGCTGGCCAGACCTTGGGGCCCGGCATTTGAGGAACCTCCCAGAGGCCACGCAGGCCAGCTGGGGAGGCAAACACGCTTCCAGGGCTCCAAGGAGTGGCTCTGGAAGCCTGGGCCCTCCCCTCAGCCCTGCCGCCATCTTGGTCTGTGGCCCCAACATTCCTGGGCCTCAGAAGCTTAGCATTTTTTTTTTTAGATTCAATGTGTGCGATAATTGTGTCGAAAGGTAATGTAAGATCATGACACACATTTCAAAAGGTACGAAAAGGTATGTAGTGAACAGTATCTGTGCAACTGTCCCTCATATTGTGGTTCCCTTCCTTACAGGCAGTTGTTAGGTTTCTCACCTTATTCTCTTATTCTTTTTCTTTGCAAGCTTATCTTCTTTTATTATTATTTTTACACAAAGTGGTATCATACAATTCATGCTATTTCGTGTTCTCCCCCGTTTTAACTTCACAGTATATCCTGGTTAATACTTGAGGTCTGCACCCCTACTGTTTCTCAATTCAGAGAATCAGGCCTGGGGTTGAGAGTCTACTTCTTAAAAATCAGGGTAGGAGACCCCACACCTGCCCGGGGAGCAGAGGGAAGAGGAAAGAGGAGGAAGTATTTTCTGTCCAGGCATCATCAAACATTCTAATGTGTTCTGGTCAACTGTCCTTTCGTTCTTCCCAGAGCCTGAGGGCTGGTTGGGAGCTTCTTCCTACAGGCCCAGGAGAAGGGAGCTTTTCTGATACCAGACACCAGTCTACACAAGTCCACTCAATTTTTTATTTATTTTTTTACTTTTGCCATTTTATAGAGAAGAGAAAACTAAGGTTCCAAGAGATCCAGTAACACTACCAACACACACAAGCCAATGAGAGCAGAAGAACCGGCTTCCAATTGAATTCCACTTCCACAGTCCATATTCTGTACAACTTAATAGACTGTTTTAAAAAAACACTAACATACTTGTCAACTTTTGTTCACAAAAATTCTAAAAAGATCAGCCTGGCAACTGCCATGCCCAATGTTCACTGTCACTTTCAAGACCTCACTTTTTCTCCAGCGACCCTAAGCACGTGTCTTTGCTCTCCCCATGGACAGTTTTGTGCAGTGGGTCAACAGACTGACCAGAATGGAAACTTGTTCCTGCAGGAAACTGCCAAGTGAGTGCCCAAGAGTCATCTGCAGTTACCTTTTTACAAGGTAAAAAGCAACATACTTTTTTACCTTGCCGACTTCACAGGGTCTGGTAGAGCCATGTCACTAGAAGCACAAGGCATGTATTGAAGTGAAGAGACCAGAGGTAAGGCAGGACAGCTTGGTCTGGTTCACACTTTCTTTTCAGTGCTAACAAGAGCGAAGATGCTCAAAGAGTCTAAGCTGCCATTGACAGGGGAATTTGAGTACATGCAGACGACAAGGCTAAGGTCAGGTGACACCAGGCCATGGCAAGTTATATCGCCCTGGAGTGACCTAGCTTCATTACGCAGACCCTGACTCACTCTCCCTGCTTGTTGCTCATTAATGTCTCCAAAAGAAGGTAAGAAAAAGAAAAGGACTCGTGCTTGTTAAGCAGATTTGATAAAGGTGCAGGGGACAGCTAGAGGCTGACGTTCTTGGCTAGCATGAAGTTTCTGGATTCTCTGTGGGCCATTTTTATTCATGATATTCTTACCTCCCATCATGGGAGATGATTGGAAAGTTGGCTAGACTGTATTTAGAGGAAGCCAAATATAGGTTTGAAAATCCCCTTTCCCCGGCTATCATCTCAAATGAGAGAGGGCAAGAGCAGTGCCTTTCAGCCACAGTGTTCCAGATAATGCTACCATCTGGAAAGGTTCCAAACTGAAAGTAGAAGTCTCTTATTCATACCGATTTTCCCAAGACAACCACTAAAGCTTGATCCAGAGACTGCCACTCCTGCAGAGGCGTTACACTGGTGAGCAGAGTCTCCTCCTTCTGCCTCCTGTGGGGGGAAGCAACATATTGCAAAGGGCAGAGCTTTGGGCTTCCTTCTCTCTCTTCCCTTTCTAAGAGGATATCAGGATCCCAGACAGCAGTGTCATAGGGTTGAACACAAGAGGCTCCCACTCTGCCTCCCTGTCCTAACTTATCTCTCCCCCTTCAGCAGGTTTGACACTCACAAGGCAGAATTAATGGCTGGGACTCAGTGTTCTGTGTTGGAACACACCCCAGGTGGCATCTGAAGTCCTGCTGGCCAGCTGCCCAAACGAGGGGGTGGGCAGGACGCAGTCTCAGGGCACTCATCCCCTTTGTCAGGCTCCGTCACTGACGGCCAAGTGACAAGATGCATCCAAAGGAAGCAGTCTCAGCCAACAGGGCTTTCTCAGCAGATTTTTCAAAATTACAATAAAGGGTACTTTCAGTGCATGAGCTCACAATACTATAGATAAAAAAAGATAACACCCAGTAGTCTTTGGCAAGGGCTGTATTCTGTGATATCTCAACTAGTTATGAATTGACTCAAAGGACTCAAAGATAAAAGAATAAAAAAAAAAAAAAGATTAAAAAGGATGAATGAATCACCAAGCAAAATCCACCAGGGCTGTGCAATTAGAGCCCTGTTCCAGAAAAGGATCCCCAGAAGCCCATCTGAGCAGCGGCGGGGGGTGAGGAGGGGGGTCCTCTAGGAAAACTTGCGTGGTCCCCATGCAACAGGCCTGGGCCTGCTCCACTGTGACTGTCACAAGAAGCTAGTCACCCTTACTTGCCTCCCATTTCACAGACCTCTGCGGTGGAGGATGGCCAGCGGACAGCTTTGCCCTGCTCTCTGAGCTTGTGACATCCAGATACAATTACTAGAGTGTCATCAAAGAAAAGAACAAAAGAAGGTGATGGTTGTTCCCTGCCCTCCTTAGTTCTCCCTTCTGATCAGTGACTTTATATTTCACTTAATAAAATGGGAAAAAGGTACACTTTGGAGAGGAAAGGTTTGGATTCAAATTCCTATGATCTTGGGTAGTGCCTGGTAATTTAACTTTCTCTTCTGCGTAAGAAAGAAATTATAATAGTCACCTCTCAAGGTGGCAGTGATGACAGAAGGAAGTAACGCATGTGAGATGTTTATAAAGCTTCCATGCAAAGGCATCACTGCTTCTCCCTTTCTGTCCTGCTCCCCGTCCTCCTGTCTTTTCCAAGTGAGGCTATAACATCTCTAATTTTACCTTCATTCTTTCCTTTCAGATTCACAGAAGAGGAACCTCAAATATAAGAGCTGAAAGGACCCTTAGGAATGTCCTAGTACCACTGCCCAGCCTCCAGCCCAGCCACCGGCTCAGACACTAGTCAGCGACCAGTCCAAAAAACCACCACCAACCCAGCCCAACACCAGTCCAGCCACCAACCCAGCCACCACCAGCTCAGTTCAACCACGAGCAATCACCAGTCCAGTTACCAGTCCAGCCACCAGGAGTCAGCAGTCCAGTTGCCAGCTCACCACCAGCCCAGTCACCAGCCCAGCTACCAACCCCGTTACCAGCCCACTTACCAGCTCAGTCACCAGCCCACCACCAACCCAGTCACCACCCCAGCTACCAGCCCTGTCACCAGTCCATCCAGCCCAGTCACCAGCCCACCATCTCCTACTTCAAAGAGAAGCAAGAAGAACCAAGTCTACCAGGCAAGTCAATGGTAAAACCTGGGTCTTCTCCACACTGTCTGCATCTCCTCTCCCCTTCCAGCAACCCCCAGCCTTGGTCAACCAGAATTCTCACTTCACTGGGTCCCCTTTACCCCACTGATGTGCATTCACATCAGGTCACTCATTTTACTTAATAATGAGGAGTCACTGGGGTTCTAAGGGTAGGTTGCTGATATGAGTACCTTGGCATTCTGCAGAGGAGGCTGGTAGCTGGATGGCCGGTAGAACATTCTCTGGGAAGCATCAGTGTGGATGTCGCCAAGGAAGAGCTCCTCGACGAGGTGGTCCAAATTGTGGTGCAGGTACTGCTTCTCTACCCGGATGAGCTGAAGCTCATGCATGGCAAAATTCACGGCCCTTGTGCACTCACAGCCACCTTCCTCCCGCCACAGGTCATAAGGCATGTCCTGCACCCAGGGGCTTCCAGTAGGGATGAATCCAGGACACGTGCGGTTGACCAGCTGGCCGAGCTTCTCCACGATGGCCTCTGTGTGGCAGATGATCTGGACACTGTGAAGCTGATAGTCAGCCTCTGTGCCCCCACGGATGATCCAGGAGGCCTGGCGAAGGCGGATCTTGCCGCGGATGATGAGAGTATAGGTAGGATTTGTGCAGCGGTTGCCACCATAATAAAACTGGTAGGCCTTGAAGGTGTTATTGTGGTAGAATCTATAAGATCTCGTGATGAACTCCGGGCCTGACCTCACCTCACACCTGAAGAAGAAAAGGAAAAGGAAAGATGTTTTTAAGCCCGAAGACATGAGGAGCAGGTTCATTACGATGATGAAAAGTTACAGTCATAATTAGAAGGCTGACGATGGGCCAGACCCTGTCCTAAGTTCTCTCTACATCCTAATTCACCAAAGCCTCCCGACAACTAGGCATTAGGTGTTGTTGCCATCTCCATTGTACAGATGAGGAAACCGAGGCACAAAGAGCTTAGAGGATGCACCTAAGGTCACACGACTAGCACGTATCAGAGGCAGAACCTGACCTGGGTGGTCTGGCTCCTGCATCTGTGCTCCTGATCTGGAAAACCATTCACTCACAATCTGCAGAGAGCAGGTGAGCAGCACAGGCCACCCTTGGCCTTCCTGTGGCACTGCAGGGACAGAGGCAATTTGCTCTTTCTGGATGAGGAAGAAGAGTGTAGTGCTGGTAGATAAAAGTTTTTGTATACTAGCTGAAACACAGTCTTCTTCGTTTCCTTAGTACTTTTCATTTCACAGGCCCCATATAAGGTAGGCAGGCCCTCTACATCCATCCTCCTGAAACTGAATCTAGTCTTGTCGGGGCATCACCTGGAGGCAACTGGATATCTCTGGTCCATTCAAAACTAGGTTTCCCTCTTGCCAAAAAATAATGGTACCACTAGTGTTAATTGTTAAAGCAAAGCTGACATAACAGATAAGGGTTCCTTTCATTTTGGCTGCTTGACAATGAGAAAATATCCTTTGCTGTGGCCCTAGAGAAATGATGGATTCCTAAGCCAGACATACAACGATGGGGTCCACAGACTGTGAAACAGCTCAGTAGGTCTTCCTTGGGTAAATTCCTCATATAGCTATAACTGTAATAAATTCAAACATAGGCAACTGAGCTCACACCAGGGAAAAGGTGGGGACTTTCTTTAATACATTGGCCAAAGAATTCATCTGTAAACTTTTACTAAATCCTAGTACAAGTTTCACCGTGGCTTTCATCTCATTGGCCATTATAACTCATTGCCTTATAACTCTGCCTATAAGTCCACCACTTCCACAAAGGTTTCTGGCTTAGGATGACTTAATACTACTATGTCAGGCAGTTAAACCAAAATCGCAAAGGTAATTGGTATTCAAAATTGCTAGCATGCTTATTTTTTAGTTAAGAAATTAGTGAAAGGTAATACTACTTAGAAAGTATTTTCTTCTCTCCATATAAAGATTGTCAGTAGTCGATGTCAAATAACATCCTTCCGTAGTATTTTAAATATCATAGTCCGTGAAGGAGGAGGAAGAAAAGTTGTAAGATTTCTCCTCCAGGGAAAGGCAGTGTAAGGAGTGATTGCCATCAGTTGAGGCTTAGATGAAAAGTTCGCTCATTCGTTTTTCAATTGCGTATTGACAATCTGTTGACTCTTTCTCTGAAGGACGGTGTGATCTCAAGTCCATTCATTTCTTCATCGCTCTTACCTACTCTTTTGCCCTTTCTGTTGCTAAAGTCTCCTTATTGCTCATCCTCAAATTACTGTTTGTACGATCCACTTCCCCACCTCACCGAGACTGCATTGTAATGAAGCTGGACCACGATGGGGCGTGGGGCTTTGGGGCATGGGGCATCTAAGCATGTCCCATGCTGAAAACGCTTCAGAGCTGTCCCCGTCTTCCTCTTCGGTCATGGATGAGGCCATTCTCCTTTCCTTTCCTACACCCTAGCCAGAGGGGCTTTCTGTCTTCTCCAACAGAGCCAGGCTCTTGCACTCTCTGCCACTTAGCTAGGTCTTTGCTCACTCTTCCAGGTGGAAATTCTCCCTCAGTCTATGAAAAGCCAATTGCGTCTCTGTTCAAGTGTCACCTTTTAAAATACACATTCCTACCCCTACCCCCAGCCCCAACTTAAAAGGGGACCCCTGGTATTCACTCATGGCCCCTGGTTTCTTTTTTAACTCCATAGCACTTATCCCATTTTACAATCATATTTCTTTGTGGGCTTTTTTGGTAACATCCTGGAAGATAGGGATTTTGATCACTACTAAACACGCAAAATTCAGAATTGTGTTTGGTACCAAGTAGGCCCTCAATAAATATTTGTTGGATAAAAGGATAAGTTATTTCAAAGTATAGCACATCAAGATGGTTTATGCAAGGGCGGGCCACGGTGGCTCAGCAGGCAGAGTTCTCGCCTGCCATGCCAGAGACCCGGGTTCGATTCCCAGTGCCTGCCCATGCAAAAAAGAAAGATGGTTTATGCATATCACATACCTGCATGTGGGTTATTTTGAAAGACCCCATTTAAAAAAAAAAAATTCTGAGTCTTCATCATCTTATAAATTTCTTTTTTTTTTTTTCTCTTCTCTGTATCCATTTGATCTCTCCCCAAGGTACCCGGAGCTGCTATCCATATCCCAGGTATAGTGCACAGGGAAAAGTGATCAGATCCCAGAGCTCGTCTTGTTAATTCTCAACAATTTATTGAGTAGAAAAAAAGTACAAGTCTAGGCTATTTTTAAAAGGTCTAATGGAAGATAAGCCAGAGCTCAAACTGGGACAAAACTGAGCTCCACAGCAATAGAAAAGAATCCAACAACTCTGCCCTGGCTAGTGAAGTTAGTCTGAGTACTTTTTATCTTACTCTTAGAACCCTGAAGCCATATATTAAATTACTAGAATATGGCTAGAATATGTAGACCATAAGAAGCTTGCCAGTCATGTTTCAGGGTTGGTGAAACACAGACTCTTAATTTCCCTTGCTAATGGCTTCTTTTTATAAACAAGTGGTCCGATAGAGTTCAGTAAACAAGACTCTATTCACGCACCCTCTGTGGTTAACTGTGGGAACGTCTTAGCTCTGCTCCAGAGTTTCATTTCTCCAGCAGGGGTCTGTTTTGTCAGCAACCGTAGTCTCGAAAAGTTGCTTGGCACTTAGTTAAAACTCAGACAACACCTAAATCGTTGCCAGCGATATAAAGTTTCTAGGCATCTAGAAGCTAGCAAAGGGGTTCTTCACTTAGGTGTTCTCTCTCTGGTTTCTCCAGCCTCATTCCCACTCTTCCTGCCTTACCCCGTGGAGACCCAATGACCCTCGATGGCCGGCGGCATCTGGACAGTGATCCGAGCCCCACTGTGAAGGTGTTTGAGCATGTGATGACACTGGGACTCCTTGAAAGCCCTCCAGGCACTTTTCTCCAAGGACCGAGGATGGGATCTGCTGTCTGGATGAAGGAGGGCAGAACCCTCTCCCAGCCCTGAAAAGGAAATGTGGACAGTGAGCCAAAAGGAAACTCAGCAGCAGACACAGCTTGGGCTGCAGCATGAAGTGGCCCAACGTGGAAATGTCCTTCTCCTCCATCGGACCTTCCTCCAGCATTTGGTCTCTTAGAATTTACAGTATAAAGACAGGAATGTCCACGGAGACCCCTTTATAGGCGAGGCAGATGAGACCCACAGAGGTGACAGCTGTGATAAGTACAAAGTGTGACTTGCTTGAGGCCACTGGCCAGGTCCCAGAAAACTCAAATTGGTGTGTCTAGGGAACAGCACATAAGGCTGTGCATCTAAACAGGTAACTGTGCCGTGTCAGTAAACCAACGCCATGAGGGGTGTAGATGAGAGAAATGGACCTGTTCTCAAGCCACAAAGGTGGAGGACATGGGACAGGTAAGAAAGGGGTCATTCAGAAGAGAGCGCATGTGTCATGACACATGTGCATGAGAAGGGAAAAGCGAGGAGACCAAGCTCCAGAAAAATGCAGCAGGGGGATAGCTCATGGGACCCCCAGCTACATTCTGCTCCCTGACTGGCTTGGCCCCCATCTGATCACCCCAACCACGCATCCACTCGCTGTCTTGGTCTCCAAATTGACACCCTCATCAGAGCTTCTGTCAGTGGGAAGCAAATGCTCCACCCTCCCTTATAACCTAGGAACAGTGCCATTCCTCTCTCCCTACATTATCTTTCAAGGCAAGACCCTTTTTCCCCAAAAGGACAGGAACTAATCAAATATACAATATAGGTTTAAAACTAATTGCAAGAAGATGGCATATTTTTTCTTTTCCAGGGCTAAAGGAACAGTAGGACTAAGTTTATCTACATACAACAGGTAATTTGGGTTGGCCAAAATCCACTCAAGTGGCCTAGTGTTCAGAAGAAATCAAGGAAAACTAAAGGGGTCATAATATGAAAGCTGCTGTTTCCACTGAGATTCACTCCTGAAGTAATTAACAAATCAGTGGGGTCTTTGTTGTGGACCTACTAAGCATTCGGCACTGTGTTAGCACAAAAGACATTACTAAAACCAATGTACCAAAAGAAAAGACAAAGTAAACATGCAAAAACCAAAATGCACCTGTTAGAATGCTACTGATCGGGGGGCAAGTATATCTTTTCCAGTCAACACCTGAATAACTTCATAGAGAAATCATGGTCTATAAAAGATCATTTGTAAATGAAAAGTTAGATCCAGAACATAACGACCTATTAGCAACCTGATGAAAATCTATCCAGATAAATTCAGGCCCAGAGATCAAGAACATTCAGATATTTGTAAAATACTGGTATGTGTTGTCATGTGGACAAAACATTCAGAGCATTGGACGAATTTTTTCTCTAACATCTTGGACACAGAGAAGACAGAACCCCATTTAGCCAAGCAAGCTGGTATTGACCTAAGCTATAATGAAGGAAACACCAAAAATTAAAAATCTATGTCTAGTGGTGTCACTATTTGATGCTGATGGTTTTTAAGCAGGAACTTTCTCTCCCATGGCCTCTGGTTTCCTTAAAGGGAAAGCTTTTCCACTAGAGGAATACTCCTGGAAATCATTCCACCCTTACAAGTAAATTGGCGTAAGGTATGGTAAAGAAACCAAGCATGGTTGACTCAGCTGTTTCTCTCTTTCTACAGAGCAGCTTGCTCACAAAATAAATGCACTTTGATCTGCTTTTGGCCATGTAATAAGGACCCTGTCCTTCAGTTTACTGTGACAGTGGACTTGGTGGAAATTCTGAAAAATTCAGGGTAAACCGTGGGCAGTCTTATCACAGACACACATCTGAACTGCATCTTCCAGTCAACCACTGATCATGATTCTGAAGTCCATAATCACTTGTCCGACAGCTGTGTGGGTCTCTCTCAAAGTGAGCTCTGAGCTAGAGTAGGAATGAGGGGGTGCTATTCATTATACTCTTGCCAACCCCAAAGTTGTAATTATCATGCTAAAGGTACACATCTCGAGAATGTCCTCCTTAGGCAATCAAGGAATGCAACACAGTACAACCTGCCATTTGGTGGGGCAACTGCACAATCAGGGATGATGTGGCTAACTTAGAAATGGTTTCAACTAAAGCCACAAGATATTGGGAGTTGGGGATAAGTTTTAAATATGACAGGCAAAGCATTCGGTAGAAACACTATTATCTCACTCTCAACTGAGTTGTATGCTAAAAATGAACTTGGAAACCTATGTACACCCTGCAAATGATCTTTTCCCACAAAGATCATAAAATTTGCAAGAAAGAATGGATTTGGATGAAATCCTCAAAGCTAGGGTGCTTGGGTTTGACACCGGATTTGCCACTTATAGAATTTCATCGAATTGAAGACTTTGGTGAATGTTATGATGCATCATTACTTTATGTACCAGTGGGAAAAACACTTCTTTTAAGGATGGCCCAGTACCTTAATATCAGTCTTCAAGATATGCATGAATCGTTCACAGCAGCCTCCGACTGCTTTGAATTTTTTTTTATCTATTCAAAGCGATCTGGCAATTTCTCTTGCCTTCGGTTGCAATGCCTCTCATGTGACAGGTAATCAACTACTTTCTGTGTATCTCAGTGTCAGAACACTAGCACCCTGGCTCCAAAATGGATTATTAAGATCTCCATGCATTTTGAGGGGCCCTCCAGCAGCGTCGGGGAATGCATATCCCTGTACATCAAATAATCTTTTCAAATTTGATAAGTAGATTTTTATTCAATTGTTATTGACGTTTTCATCTTTCTAGCTAACAATAAGGTTGAACTTATATATATTTATATGTATATAAAATACATACAAATATATTCAGAACTCATCAGTAATTTTTTTCTCTTGTGAATTGCCCATTGAAGCACTGTGTCAGGTTTTGTACTTGGATCTCAGTGCTTTCCTTATCAAATTCATGAATTTGTCAATTCAACATTTTTGATAAAATTATGTTATCAATTTCTTTTGTACATTTTTATTGAGGTATAATATATGTGCAGTAAGGTATGCAAGTGCACTAATCTTTAGTATATGGTTTAGATTTTATACACAAATACACCCACGAACCTGCCACCCAGGCTAAAGTGTAGAATGTAATATGCTTTATAATGTGAACTTTACTGCATATATAAACTTTTTGTCATATTCATTCAAAGATCATACATATTATATATATAAATTTATTTTGGAGTTCTTTTATTAAGGACACATTTTATATTTTCATGCATTAACATTCATTGATAGATTCCTTTATGGATTATCTAAGAACTTTGGCAGTTGGGAAAGTCTTTGACTATCCAGAGATCAGATGTCAAAATTACCATCTATCTTTGTGCATGTAAGACTCTGAGGTTTGCTCATTTGTTTTCAATCTATGAGAAATACGGCACTAAATAAGGGCTGACAAGTAAGTTTCAACTAGCATGCTGACCCCAGTTAGCATCCCTGTGGTCTCCTGGAATGCAGCGTTTAGAGGGATTCTAAAGGTATCTACATATGTCATGTCTTTTTTCAAATCTAAATTTTTTCCCCACATCACTAGCCAGTGATCCAAACCCCATACCCTTAATAAATTAATTAATATTTTAAAACCCACAAGCACAGCCTCATCTTTTTGAGGGTAGTTTTCTTTTCAAGTAATTGACTGTTGCCGTGTGAGAAAATATGAAATTGTGGTTATTCCTGCAGTGAAAAATATTTGCTTCCTAATGTCAAAGCAATGCTCCACCGCTCTGGGATGGCTCATTTCCGCACCTCACCACGACGTGTCTTTTCAATTCTGACAGTATAATCTTTAAATGAGTTATTGAGAAGGAAACATGATGGCTTGACCCAGTCACTCAAATCACTCTCTTTTCAAAACCAGCCTGTTTGCCACTAAACTCAAGGGACAAGCACCAACGGTGAACATGAGGGTACGGCTGTGACACCTGCCAAGCCATCACATCCAGTCCACCTGGATGAAGGCCAACACACCTTCTTCTTGGGAGCTGTCTGCTGGCTGATGGGTCTGAGATCATTGTTCATTGTAAGATGCCTACCGATTTGAAGGATCTTAAAAAATGGACCAAGGCATGCATCTTCCCTTTGATGATAAAGAGCCTTAGCTTTGGGACTTTGAACAAATTATTCAGCCTTCCCAAGCGTCAGTCCACTCATCCGTAATGAAGGGATACACACATTACCCACTTCTTGGGGGTGTCCCCAGGATTAACTGAGGCTATTTCTTTGCATGGTGTCTGGCACATAATATTCTCTCATTAAATGTTGGTTGTTATTGTTCTAAATGGTGATTCGGCTCTTAGTCCACTCTCAGAAAGTCCTACCTAACGAACAGAGAAGCTAAAGGAATGATGAAAGTCAGCCAGAGAACGTGTACTCAGCGCTGGAAAGGATGAGGTGTTCAGAGTAAAGAGCTGGGGCTTGTATGTTCAACCACAAGGTGACAAAGGAGGTCTCCAGGGAAGGAAAGTTGGGGGCTTCCAAGGCAGAGGAAGGGGGGTATGTGTGGGATTGTTTGATGTGGTCATTCAGAAGGCTAGAATCCCATGGTAAAGGGAATCTACAGTTAGGTTTTTCAACGAGTAGTGGAAGAAATACAATCCAAGAGCCACCAATATGCAAACCATTGGAAAGCTGGCAAAAAACCATCATTATGTTACCCAGGGTGCCTAGGTACAAATAATCTCCATATTCACCATCGCTCTTATGTGAGGAAGAATGAAGCTCAGGAACCTGGCCAGACAGCAGCAGCCTGGTCCACATGGGCACTAAATGGGAGGAGAGCTTTCCAGCGGGCACAGCTTGACCAGAACAGGGTGATTTAGGGGCAACACTCTAAGGTGATACTGTATTTTTAAAGGCTGGGGATAAAAGGGGGTTGGTATTACCTTCTTATCTTTCCCCTTTGAAAAACCTATCGTCTTGATTACTCCCAGGGAACAAAATTAAATGGGTCAGGAGAAAGAAGGAGTTGTGGTAAAGAGAAGACCTCATCTCTTAGGCTTGGGTTAACTGCTCACCCTGCTCTCCATATTCAGTTGGTGTGTCTGGTGTGCGAACCGGGGGCAGGCATCTAACGAGTACTATTTCTAGCAAGGGGCAGGAAATTAAAAGCTGATTGAAGCACCAACCTCAGTGGCAGAAGGGACCAAATGGAGCAAATCGATCTTTATACCTCAAGTGAGAGTCAGTCCCAGCGTGCTCTCCCAGGAGACCCACCTTAGATTTCTGGTCTCTCTGGGGACCCCATATTCGCCGCAATACCAGAAGCATGTCAACTCCAACTCTGGGACGAGAACTAGTGAGTCACTGATTCAGACAACTGCTGGGGCTCTGAAGGGCCGGGCACCATGCTAGGCTGGAAGCTACAGAGGTCAAGGCCTGAGGAGCAGGAGAACAGGCCAGGCCCACAGGGCCTGCAAAGGGGCTGGGGAGGTGGAGGCAGGAGGCTCTTAGGACTTCCTTGGAGGATGCAGGGCAGGCAGCCACACCGTATAGGTGGACTGGAGGCCCTCCTGGCAGAGTGCATGGCATCTCCAGCATACGCAAAGTGGATGGAGGGGGAAGAACTGTAGATGGCTCAGGGGAAAGGCAGGGCAGGTGAGGAAGGCCATGCTCGCCATGCTGGGCATGGACTTGGTGTGAAAGTAAAGAGGAACCACCAAGAGACCGTGAGCAATGTAGCAGCTGGGCACAGATGCTCCAAGCTTGCTTTTCCCTTTTCTTTGGAGTATTGGGGACAAACTGGAAGCAGGAAAATCAATTATAAAGCTGCTGAATTATTTCAGACTGTTATAAATGGGAGAGATACGAGAAGGGGACTGATTTCAACAAATAGTAAACTCTTTTTTTAGTCTTGGAGATGTTCTGGCCATCTGTTGCATCTTGTGGAGGAAAGTTTTAGCGAGAAGTAGTATTAAGATAGATAGATATATATAGAGAGAGGCATATACTAATTTAGCATTACATCTGAAGTGGAACTTCTGTAAAATATTTAAATAGACCACTTCAATCTATCTCCCACTGCATAATCTGTTCCTTGTACTTGGCAGTGCACGTTCCAGGAGAGCTTGAATCTGAGCAGGCCTAATATTTATAATAATAAATACACTTATTATGTACTATAATGACTTGTAAAGCCCTCCACTAAATTGGACTTCTTGTGCAGTTGTTAGCACAGTATCTGCTGCTGAGCATTCTGCTATGCTGCGTGGGATGAGGGTGACTCTGTGATCTTTCTCTAATGAAGCAGGTTCTCAAGCAGCTAAAGGCCATTTCGGGAATGGCAGCATGGTGTGGTGTGTTTGGTGTGCTGGGATGGAGAAATAATAGCCTGGAGTTCAGGTACTGGCCCTGTTTAGGCCCATGACAGTCCCCCCCCCCCTTATTTTTCTTATGAAATGAGAATGAAGAAGTCTGTGCACATGCAAATATCCTCAACACTGCAGTTAACTGAGGAGTCGATATTTTGGTTAATTGAGGGGACTGGGTGATTGATGAAGGTTCAAATGAATCCAGGGGAAGGAGAACCTCAAAGGAATCATCTCAACTGCAAAGTCGACGGCTGTGAGAGTTTTCAGTCTTCAAGGCAGCTTGGGAGAAGTCATTGAATCTGGGCCCTTCTTCTTCTCGAATAAATGAAAAATTATAATAAGGCTGACAATGATGACGATAGCTAAAAACTGTATAATGCCTGATGATTCACTCTATGCATGTACTCGAATGCTAGCTAGTCTGCAGGCGCAGGCAGGAATAACTGGGGACCCACTCTCAACTGTGAAGTGTCATGGAAACAGTCCTTTACATCAACTAATCAGGCAGCTCTGTGGCCAGTTCAGTGGGATTCTGAAGGAGGAGCTTAGCAGTGACCTCATGCTCCAATGGTCTCACATCTCATGGAGTCCCACGATAAAATGATTATGGCAAAGCCCTAGCTTCTTTGGAGTGTGTGTGTGTGGGGGGGGGGGGGGTTAGAAAAAAGTAGGCTCTAGAGGTAAATTGCTCACCTGCCGAAAACAAATGAAGTCCCGAGGGCTTCAGGGTACAATTTTACAAATTACCACTTCCAGGGAACTGAAGGAGCTCCTGGAGCCTGAGAGGGCTATTTCCTTTGTGTGTGTGTGCGCGCGCGTGTGCATGCACACGTGTGAGCGCGTGCACGTGCAAATGAATTACTCCCAAGGAATGAATTAGGCCCAGAAGTCGTCCCAAATGACTGCAGAATGATCTTACCTACAATTATAAACACAATAATCTGCTGTTCGGGGAGTGAAATTCCCTAACGGTAGCAAATAAAATAACCAAGTTCCCTAAATGAAAGGAAACCTACGGTGGGCCATCAATACAGAGATCAACACCCTAAATGAAAGGCTGTGGGACTAGGTTAACTGCTTCTCCACGTGAACTCAGCAGAGTCTGTAGTCTGTATACAGATAACAGTCCTTAGCACCCTTTCAAGAGAACAAATATTAGACTTCTGATATAGTTATCTGCAGGAGATCTTCTCTGTGAAACCAGGATACCCCCAGAAAGCAAACCAATCCAAAAAGAGACCAAAAAGAGCCCTGGAAGGGAAGGGAGCAGAAAGTGGAAAAGTGCTTTCACTAGAAAATCAGTATTCATTCATTCAATAAACAATTGAAGGCCAGCCTGTGCTAGGTTCTCTCAACCAAGGACCACTGTTGAAAAGCAAAAAGAAACATAAAATAGAGGGAATGGTCTACTTTATGTCCAAATCCCTGATTTTTTTATAACATTTTAAAAATCTGAATTACCTAGATATATTTCAGGGGTTCTCACCTATCTACCTCGATTGACTGAGAAACCAAAAATTCAAAACCATTTTACATGTAATAAAATACAAAACTTCTTGGGTCGGAAACAATGATTTTCAAGCACTCTTGGGTTGAACATTAGTTGACCAGGTTAGAGTATAGAGTGTGAGTGTCTGTGTGTGTGTGCATTCTTTAATGCTTTTTTAAAAATCCACAGCTTTTAAAAAGGGTACATGAGAACAGTGTCAAAATATTAATGATGGTTGAAGGATTTCGAATAATTTTTCTTGTTCATCTTTCGGTGCTTTATAATGCCATGCCATGGATTAAGTTAATAATCAGATTAAGAAAAGTATTCTCCAGTTGGAACCTGTGTGATATGTAGAATTTTAAAGCAGATAAAATGTGGCTGATTCGACTGGCAATTACTTAGCTACAAAACTGCCCTACCCAATTAAATAAAGTCACGACTGTAAAGGTGTCCTTTTAATGGCTATTGCTAGATAACGCCCAGTCCAGCTTTTCATGTGGGGGGAGAAAAGTCCCCGGGCATCAGATAGACTGGCTTTCCTGCCATGCAGGTACTTTGCTTTACCATGTTCCTCCTTCCATTTTCATTCATTTTTTGAGAGAAACAAGTCAAAAGAGTGTCTTTCACCAATCTCTAAACTTTCATATCTAAAAGTGGTTTTCTTTCTTCTTTTTTTTTTTTTTTTTGCATGGGCAGGCACGAGGAATCAAACCCGGGTCTCCAGCATGGCAGGCGAGAACTCTGCCTGCTGAGCCACCGAGGCCTGCCCTCCTATCTTTTCATGAGAGATACAACAGAGTCAAGATGTCAAATTCCTGGGTCCACTTCTCTTCATTTGAAAACAAGGTAATATTTTTACGTTAGACACTGGTGTAGAACCAGAGCTTGGAAACTGCACAGGTTGGGGCTGCTGGTAACTGCTGCACCAGGTCTGTCCTCTTTCAGCAGTCTTGTGTGAGTGTACAAGTTGTATGTGTATAGTGTGCACATGTAGTGTATGCATGCAAGTGTGTGGTATGTATGCTTGCAAGGTCTGTGCATGTATGTGTATGTGTTTTGTGTGGTATGTCTGGTGGGTAGGTGGTACAGGTAAGACTGTGTGTGTTGGGTGTGTGGTGTGTATGCAGTATAGGTGTGTGGGTGTGGTGTGTATGTGATATAAGTATGACTGTATGTGTGCTGTGTGAGTGCATGGTGTGTGCATGGTATAGGTGCGTGTGATGTGTGTGTATATATATGGTGTGGGTAAGAGTGTGTGTTGTGTGTGTGGGGTTTCCCCGCAAAGAGCGCAGCCAACCAGTCTGCTGTCCTCCAAGCTCTGGGGTCTGCAATAAGCATTTCTTCTGCACCTCTAGATAGTCTCCAAGAATCTTCAGGGCTGGTGACACAGTCTTCCTCACCCTGTATCCCTATCAGTTGGCGACCAATGACACACATTAGGCCTTCATGAAAGCACTTGTTGGGTGAATGGTCAGCTCAATGAAAGAACCTGAAAAACCTCTGCAGAGCAGGACAACAGAATGCCCTTAATAATTTTAGGCTGATAGAGCCTTGGTGACAGAAGTATCACTCAACTTTCCTGAAAAATTTCAGTCCCAAATTGGAGAGAACTAAGCAACAATGTATTTGCATGAAAACTTGGCACAGTGGAAGGTCCTACTTTGATAACTACAGTAGGCTTTTTATCTTAAGTTATCTCTGTAGTAACTTCAAACTCTACGTGTAGACTCTGTCAAAGACATGTTCTGCTGTGTATACTCTCAGTTCAAGTACAAAATCACTAACAATCATTTTCTATTTCTATTCTTAAAGTTTTATGCTTCCATTTAATTGATTATATCAAGCTGTCATCCATCTGTTCCAAAACAGCATGTAATTGCATACTCATATCATCCACTGATATTTAGTTCCATTCTCTTTCGGGGGAAAAACTGTGCTGGCTTTCCTGCTTAGTCACATGCTTGAAACAAGTCAATTTATTAACCAAGAAAATAGTTACCATCTATCTAAGACCCCTGCTATGAACAGATAATTCATGCTTTTTCAAGACTTCATTTTCTTTTTATGACAGGAAAACAAGGTGCAGGAAAGAGAATGCTTTGGCACAAATATTGTTTTAAGTCATTGGTCTTTCAAAGATTTCTGTTTCTCACTATTAACATGTGCCCTCCTATTTTGTTGGTCAAACTGTCATTTGGCAATCTATGCAGTTTTTTACAGTTTTGACAGAATAAGCTTGAATGGAAGGGAAGAGCTCAAAAGCATCTTCGCCTTTCAGGAAAGTCAATGAATTCCACAAAAGTAGACAGCATTCAAGAATGGAGGCTCTCTCCCAACAGCAGCTCCACTCCTTAAAAACAAATGTCTTCCTTAGCAAAGAGAATTAGTACTTTGCTGTGCATTAAAGCACGGGCTCTTCTGGAGCACCTTAAGCTCATCTACATTTCTGGAGCTGAACGAGTTTTAGAATTTGACATTTGAAACTTTCGTTGCTTTTCACATAAGCAAAGAAAACGGTGATAATGGACGTCTTCCAGCTGCATGCCATCATGACATTCAATAGGTTTTATTTGGATTCAGAAACGCAATTGTTTTCAGAATTCGAAGAAGAGGAAAGTAACGCTGACATGTATACTTTCATGCCATCAAATTCTGAACTTGGGTCTTGCCCGACATTTACAGTTTAAAAAAAAAAATAAGAAAAATAAACGGGCTCAACTTTCGCCAGAGTCTAAATTACTCACCAATAGGCACTTAAGTAGTGATTCATGACTTGCAATGAATTGAAAGAGAGGAATACAAAAAACTGGACAAAGACTGGTTACCAAGTATAACGGTATCTACAGCGTTTTCGCAAAGGCCTTCTTCATCAAGGCCCCGTATACTTTATGAAAAGTTTCAATCTTACTAACATGACTTGGTGTACCTACTAATCTATAAATGGTGTCTGGAACTGAATTTGCTGAAGTTTGCCAGAACGCATTTATAATCATAGAAAATATAGTTTACCTACAAATTGCTGGTATAAATAGGCGAATGATGTCATATGATTAGCAAAATAAAATACCATATTTATCAGAAAAAAAGTCATTGTGCCAATCTAAAAAGATTTCAGGGAGTTTCATTCAGACTTATAACTTCGCTTTAAATACATGATTAAGCCCCATCTGTTACTACAGAATGAAATTGGGGAATGCTTGCAAAATCCCTTTGAAATCATTCTCTTCGGTTAGGTTAATGCCCATTTTCTCATAAAACTACTTCAATCAAGGAAAAATCAGGGAAAGGCGGAAAGGGAGATTACCCAGCTCTTTTCTAGTGCTTTACGTTATCTTAACTAGCTATGACAAACCCTTCTTAAATCCTGAAGATTTTATAAATTGAGCAACTATTGACTCTGTTTACTTTTTGCACTAATATCCAACACTCCCTTGTTGGATCCAAGTAATTTGGGGGCAAATTCAGTTTTAATAACTTTGCCACTGCAGATTCATTTTCAAGTTGGAGAGCTCTTTGAAGGTGTATCCATGTCACCCAATTAAACTTTGCAAATCCTGTTTTATTTTATATCCTCTTCATACACACACACACACACACACACCTGCACATGCACACACACATCTGTGCACACACAGATTTCTGGTGCTGCTGTCCCACCACATTATAGCTCAGACTGTCTCTTCCAGTTTCCTCTGTATACGGTCCTCCTTCCAGGGCCCCTGAGTCTGGGTATATCCCAGATTCCAAGGAGCCGCCAAAGACTCCAGACTAACGTGGATGAAATGGGGCTATACTATCACTTCACTAAGGAGAGACTTGTTACCCGCTGGCTATTAGTCTCAGGAGCTTGCACTGGTAGGGTAGGTTGTATAAGTACAACCCCTGCCTCTGAAAAGAGGAAGAAAATGCCCAATCCGGATGGACTAGGCTGCATTGCTGAGAATGGCTTTTGTAGTTCAAAAAAGCAAAGATTTTGTGCAAAATCCTCTATCTGTGCCAACTTTGCAAGTAAAGTTTCCTTTTAAAGCTATTTGATCATCCTATCTTTTTCTTCGCAAGATATTGCAACAGATTTCTTTAAAGGGACGATTTTCCCTGTTTCATCTCTCTTTCTCGCTCTCTTTTCTTGTGTGTGGCAGCTGCTGTTTGATCTGTTCATTGGCTCTGATTTGTTTCATGTTTCAGCCAAAGATTAAAACTGCTCTGTAATTCCAAGCAGATGGGCCTCAGAGTCCAACCCTATAATTATACCTCATCTCTCTGCCCTCTAACTGCAAGCCTTCCCTCCTGACTTTTAAGTTCTGGGATTACTGGGGCACAAAGCACACCTTGGCAATTGGGCAGGTCTGGCCCAACCAGAGGCATCCACACAGACTGTGGAGCTGGGAGCCCCAGTGAGCCCCAGCCTGGGGAAGGGACTATAAAGAGAACAGCAGCCCGGCATCTTGTGGGTTAACAACTTTTCCAGCTTCCCCCTTTCCAGGGATCATCTAGAGGATCACAACCTGATTTCCAGTTCTGGCCTCAATGCACACTGAGGCTGAAGGGGATCCAGGGCAGGAGAGGGGTGCTGAGGTAGGGAGGGAGGGCCGGTGGCCATTCCCCAGAAATGTCAGGTGCCCCAGCCTTGAGGAAAGTGGGCTGCAGCCTGTCACCTTATCAATTCCAAGCGACCACAAACTCTGTGCTGTGGACTCTAATGCACGTCTGCTTAATCCTTCTCTGTACAATTTCTGGAACTCTTTTGAAGGGCTGATGTTCCCTAGCTAAGGATTTAGTAGATCCCCTGAGAAAATGGATGCAACCCCGAAACAAAAGGGTCCAGCGAGAGCACAGGCGAATGAAAGCACAAGTCCGGGTGGGCCTTCCGAGGCTGCCCCTAATGCTTTCAGCTTGGCCAGGAGACGTGCCTCGCTCCTGGAAACTGCATCCAAACAATGAGCAGCCTCTACCCGTCGGTCCCTTAGGGAGCAAACCCCAGCACCTCCCTTCACAGAGGAGCCCAAACGCTTTTGAAAAACACTGAGCACCAGTCCCCAGAAAAGCGAGCAGCCCTCCTCCGCCGAGATGTTTAGCCCCTTCAGTGAGCCTCGTTTCTCTTCGCAGCCCCATATACAACTTGCCTCACTTCAGGAGTCACTCCTGCGCTGTGACATTTTGGAAACTGCACCGCAAAACATGAGGTTTC
>PVIY010031955.1:0-29440 GCA_004026745.1 Myrmecophaga tridactyla
GATTACCGGCCAGTGCAAGATCTCCAAGAAGTAAACAAAAGAATTAAAACCATTCACCCCACTGTGCCTAACCCATATACACTCTTGAGCCTGTTACCTCCCAGCCAGCAGGTCTACACTGTTCTGGACTTAAAGGATGCCTTCTTTTTGCTTCCCCTGGCTGTGGTAAGTCAACCCATCTTTGCTTTTGAATGGACTGATCCAGACGGGGGTTCTCTGAAGAAGTAACCTGGACTCGGTTGCTGCAAGGTTTAAAAAATTCTCCCACCCTGTTCGATGAGGCCTTAAGCCAGGATCTGGCTCATTTTAGACAAGAGCATCCAGAGATAACCCTCCTACAATATGTGGATGACCTCTTACTGGCAGTTAATAACCTGTCAAACTGCAAAAAGGCAACTGAAAACTTATTACAGAAACTAGCCCAATTGGGCTATCGGGTCTCAGCCAAAAAGGCCAAACTGATAGCTCTGACCCAGGCTCTAAGATGGGAAAAGGAAATGTTGTCAACATCTACATGGACAGCAGATATGCCTTTGCAACTGCGCACGTCCATGGGGCACTATATCAGGAGCGGAGACTTTTAACATCCGGAGGAAAGGAAATAAAAAATATACCAAAAATACTCGCCTTGCTAAAGGCCGTCTGGTTGCCAAAAAGGGCAGCCATTATACATTGCAAAGGGCATCAGACTGCCAAAACTCAAATTGCCAGAAGAAATGCCCTGGCTGATAAAACAGCAAAAGAAGTTGCCCAAAAAGCAGTGGAGACGCTGCAGATACTCCCTGTTTTACTGGGCCGAGTTCTGCCGAGCCCTCCAAAATATATCGGGGAAGAGATTAGACTGGACAAAACTCTGGGCACTAAAACAGTTTTGGATGGTTGGAAAATTCTCCTGGATGGGAGAATCTTAGTGCCAGAGCACCTGGGGAAAAATTTGGTTACCCAGGTTCACCAAACTACACACCTGAGCAGTACGAAACTAACTGAACTCTCTTACAAAGATATTACTACGTTACCCAATTGCCCCAACAAGCCTGGCAGGTATCATCCAGATGCCACATCTGTGCCCAGGTAAATTCCAGCCAAGGGAAAGAAAAGCCCCAAGGAACTAGGTAGGCTAAGGTGACAAGCCCAAAGGGAACAGTGGGAAATAGACTTCACGGAAATATTACCTGGTCCATATGGATACAAATACCTATTAGTCTTCATTGATACCTTCTCTGGATGGACTGAGGCATTTCCTACCAGAACCAAGACAGCACAAATAATAATAATAAAAAAAACTAGCTTCTGAAATTGTCCCCCGATTTGGCCTCCCAACTGCAATGGGGTTTGACAATGGGCTCACCTTCATTGCCTAAGTTACACAATTATTAACAAAAATATTAAATATCAAATGAAAATTACATTGCATTTATAGGCCACAGAGTTAAGGCAAGTTAAAAGAATGAATAAAACAATAAAGGAAACTTTAAATAAACTAAAGCTCAAGACTGGGCGAAAACTGGGTGAGTCTCCTTCCATTTGCCCTCCTAAAAACTAAATGTACTCCCTATGTAAAGAGAATTACCCCATATGAAATCATGTTTGGACAACCATCCCCACTAATCCCTAAATTGGGAGAAGAAAAAAATAGCTAAATTCAATAATCATTCTCTTCTAAAATCATTACAGGCCCTGCAACCTGCCACCCAGCAAACTCAGGAACTGATGAAGGCAGCCCATCTGGGACCAACAAATCCTGCCCCTAAGAAAGATCTATTTCAGGTGCAGTCCAGAGATCTAGTCTGGATAAAGAGATTTCAGCCAGCCATCTTGGAGGCACAGTGGACGGGCCCCCTGCCAGTGATATGAAAACTTATTTTTCTGGTCCCCATGGCTGATCATGCTCTTGTCCACCGTAGCAGGGACCCTAATTCTCATATTATTAAGCTTAATGTTGGACCCTGTATAATCAACTGTCTAACCTCATACGTACAAAAAAAAAAAATACAAACTGTTAAATTATTAGTCCTTGGAACCCAATTATCAGCAAATTTATAATCAAAGTAAAGAAACAATGATTTGATTCTCTCATAAAACCAGTGGGGAATGTGGAGGGCCAGGAGCAATCAATCAGGCCCGGGCAGGGACAGTCCCCACAACACTGGGGCAGAATGTCCCCAAGAGTTAAACAATAACCAATGTTAGGGAACTGAGGGAACGGGATATGTTTTGGCAACAGCTAATGGCATTTTTCTGCTTCTGTGATACGCTTGCTTGCTAGCAACTGCAAAACCACAGCGTGATTTTAGCCTTTATAAGCATACCTTGAAAACCTCTGGGGGCTGCTCTCTGAATCTTCCTTCTTGGAAGTTTCTGAGGCAGTCACCGGTGGGCCAATAAAGACTCCAGATTGGCTTGCAGTTTTGAATTATGTGGTCTCTCTTTCGGGGAGCCCCACAACAGGAACACATGCTTTATAAGCATGTATCATACGTGCCTGCTTAAAGAGAGGTCCTAAAATTAAATAAAGCTAGATACAGCAGAAAAAGAATAACTTAGATAGGATTTTAACATATATTTGCATGAGAAAGTTATTTGTTTGCAATTTATATGTAATAAATAGTTTATCTAAGAATTCTCTTGGTTTAAGGGTCTAAGTAACTATCTATCATTTAATTGAATCCTACTCAGTTTATAATTATGTCCAGAATTTCAAAACAAAAAGATGAATATGGAAAACATCTTTCGGGGATATTATACAAGTCAATGGTGTTTATTTTAAATAACACTTAAATGTGTATGTCAGGTTCCATGTTATTTTATTAATCTATATTATATCTCACTATACAAAATACTTTGCCATAAGTGTCTTATATTTTGGCAGAGTATTAGTCAAGGTTCTTTAGAGAAGCAGAACCAACAGAAGATACCTGCAAATATGAAATTCATAAAGTTTTTTTTTTGCACAGCCATGGGAATAAAAGGGTCCAAAATCCATAAGGCAGGCTGTGAAGCTGGCAGTTCCAATTTAGGGTCTGGATGAACTCCACAGGAGAGGCTTGCTGGCTGAAGAAACAGTGAAAGAGTCTCTTCTTCCTTAGAAGCCTTAAACTGATTGGATTATCCCATTGTGGGGTGCACGCCTTAGTTGATTGTAGATGTAATCAGACACAGAAGCAATCAACTGACAGATGATTTAGTACACCAGCCTTCTGGTTTATCAGCCAGCCATGAAATATCCTTGCAGCAAAGGTCAGGCCAGGGCTTGCCCAACTAGACGCTGGGCATAATCATTTGGCCAAGTTAACACCAGAACCTAACCATCACAGGCAATAGTTAATAATGTATAAATAGCAAGTATCATCATATATTATGTTAGAAAATTTATTATTTATATATTTTGCAAAATTTATTGATATATTGAAATTTTGGAAATATCCCATTCATGTTGGAGATAAGCCAAAAAATAAAAAATAAGTTAAAAACTGGACAAAATTGTGTTTTATTTTTTAAAGTAAAAAGTAATTAACTCATGATTCTAGACTAATAGGAATTAGAAAATAATTAGATGTTTCAAAAACACAAATGAGATGAAGCTAAGCACTATGTCATACAATTGCTTGTACTGAAAAAGAACAAATGCTGGAAAGAATGCATTACATTTCCACTCATAATAAGAAATTGGGATAAAAGAGCAAAATAAAATTAAGTCATAAACTTTCCTATTCTGTACTAAGCATTTCCTTCAATATGCTGCTATCTCCTTCAACTTCTAAAACAAAAACAAAAATATCTACAATTTGACCTGTTCTTATAACACATATTTCAAAATTATATGAATCCAGAGATGTCTCCAAACCTCAAATCTTATTGGTTTCTTATTTATTGTATTGTCATCTCTATTTTAGTTAATATTAACCTTATTCTTATAGATACTCATGTCAAAAATTAAATACAACAAATTACCAGTAAGATCAACAGTATCAATGATTCAAATGAATGTTATTCTGACTCAAAATACATGAAAACAGAAAATATATACTGTGTGGTTTCATTTATATGATGTTCTGGCACTAGTCTATGGCAAAAAAAAATCATAAAATGGTTCTCTATGGTGCGGATATTGACTGGGAAGGATCATGAGGGAAATTTCTGGTAATGGAAATTACCTGTATATGGGCAGGGATGTGGGTAAGATAGGTATATGCATCTACAGAACTCATTAAATTGACTGCTCAAATTTGTTCATTTCACTCCATGTGAACTTCACCTAAAACAAAGGAAACGATTATTTAATGTTAATTATCATTTGCTATTAATGGTGTTAGGAGCAAACAATTCTAAAACTGTTTATGCTCGACTTGAGTGAAAGAGTAAAGATACTAAGGATAACAAAAGTCATATTTCCCAGTGTAGTGAAAGAAGTTAAAAATTTGGAAAGGAAAAGACCAGAATGAAACCTGCTGTGCTACATTGCAATTGGTGTTACCAATATGGATTCATGATGTATGCACATATGCATATATGCATACATGTATTGTATGTCTGTGTGTATATGCATGCATGTATATGTGTTTTGTGTTCTGCGTGTGTGTGTGTGTTCAGCTCTGTTCCCTGAAAAGGCCTTAAAGCAATGATATGCCAATGTCAGTGATTATATCCAGCCTCCACATCTTAGTTCTAAAAACAATTTTCCACCTAAAGGAACAAAGTATCCTTAGAGAAACAGCTGATTTGAAGGCTTTTCCTGCACAGGTAAAGTATAGCATGAGACTGGTATATTTTGACAGCAGAAAGTAACGAAGAGCTCAAAAAATCATGGATATATGTTAAAAGGACAGAGGATGATAACATCATTATTCTTAGAGCTACACACTGAAGGATTTGGAGTTAAAAGGCATTATCTTTCAAATTCATTAGCAATTGATTCAGAAATAGTATACTATACAGAATGGTAAAGCAAATATAGCAAAATAGTAACAATTAGTGAATTGGGTAAAAGATTAGAGTGGAGTTCCTTGTACTATGCTTGCAAATTTTCTGAAGATCAAAGTTAAAAAAAAATAAATAAATCTAGGTTGTATTATCCTAACTGATGCAGAAATTATTGCAAACAGTTGGATATTGCCTTAACAGTAGCCTAATACATGTACATAGTACTAAGTTAGTGGTAAGATGGCAGGCATGAATAAATAGGTTTGTATGTTAGTCATTTGCATGTTACAAATAGCAATGTGAAAAAAATCTCATAACCATTAAAATATTCCATAAGGTTATTCAAGATACATGCATATAAAAGTAGCTATTGGGAAGTTGGATTGCAAACACAGATGAAATAAACCAGAGTGTGTAGCTATGTAGGAAAGATTTATGAAAGTGGAGAACAGTGAAAGGAAGTACCATTAAAAATAATGAAAACATTAAAACACGGATGTAGCACTGCACACTCATCACTCTCATCTGCCTAGAATCTATGGATATAGTTAATTAAATTATCCTCACAAGGTAAAGACAATAAAGCACATAAATATGATTACAAAAAGTGAGATGGGTTACAAAATAAGGCCTTGAATGTTTACTGTAATAGTTCTCCACTATAGTTTTGTGTCTTCCCCTGCTTACCCATATTCCCTGCTCTGGACATATAAAGAAGGCTCAATAGCTTCAATTCAATATCTGGAATGGTGTGACTACTACGGCACAAATATTTGTATGTAAGTGGTACCTGCTCAGCAGTGGAACTTATTACTCAATATGGCTGCCAAAGGAATCATAATCTCAACAGTTTCTTGAAAACATTTTGAGTTAATAATATGTAATATTATTACTATTTAGCCTGTAAAGAAACAGAAACTTATGGGAGAGTATTTAATATTTAATAATTTCCTCTACTTTTTTCTTCAGTTCATTCACTTAAAGGTGGATAAGCAGATGTGCTGCTTTAATCTTGGGAATCTTCCAGGCAATTCAAGACGATTTTTGTCGTGAATTTTTAAATTTACCGATTGTTAATATTTTCAGCAGCCATTTGCACTACCGCAGAGTAGTTACTGAATACATAAGGCTCACCACAGAGAAACAGCTTAGAAAATATGCTGTTCCTCATGGAAGGAAACCTGGTTAACTGTGACTTAGTGACAATTGACAAAGAACAAAAAATCAGAAACAATTTAGTTACTAGTAAAAATTTTTCCCTTGACTGAGTTTTTGTCAATGCCACAAAAATTGCTGAACATTGGAGACTTGAACTACCTAAAACTGTAAGCACTCAGTTTTTCATTTGTGATTCTTTTCACCTCATTTTGTTGTATTTTAAATGGACTTTGTTTCAGTTTTCCAGCTGCTGGATATCTATAGAAGTGAAATTCTGATACAATGTTTTCAAATGGCTTAAATAACTTCAGTGATTATCTAGGCTTAGCAGTTTCTTGGATAGTAAGTTGGAGTTTATCACTGCCAGCATTTCAAATGAGTGAAATTCAGTTAGGAGTGAGGAGGTCAGTAATTCAGAATGTTATTTTCCAGATGGAGAAGAAAAGTAGATAGAAAAGAGAGTCCCTATAGACTCTGTGTGATCAGGCAGAAAGAAGAGGATGAAAATAGGAAGACTGCAAATCTACGAAGCAGTAGCACTTCCAGCAAGAGAGAAATGAAATAGCAAGTTTGGTAGAAGGGATACTATTTAAGAGTGCCCAGGAGAAATCACCTTGGAGTTTTGACTGATGATCCTTTCATGAACAGCAGGAGGTTGAATGACACACTTTTATTTGCCATTGTAGCCATAATTACTAGCCTACCTGCATTTTGCATTCCAATGAGAGAAAAGAGGTTTAAATTATTTTTGTTAGTTTTATTCCAAAGGTTCCAGGAAAACCAAAGGAATTCTTTGTCAGTGGTTCTTTCTGTTACTAGAACTGGAAGATGTTTTCAGTTTTGAGCACATACATTAGGGCTTGCTAGTGTGATTACTTTTGCTTTACTAGGGAAAATTGACAAAGTCCTTCTAATTTAGGATGATGAGTAAGCAATACCTACTAATATTATTTGTTATCATCTTATTTGTGGTTAAAGAATTCAGCGAAGTTGAAACAAAGTGTTTGTCACTTGGAACACAAAGCATTGTATTAAAAATGCTTTTAAATATTGTACACAAAAATAAACATAATTATAAGTTGGAGAAACAGCAGCCAATATGTATTTTGTTTAAATATTTTACTTAAGTAGCCTTTCATTTTTTTTTTGTTCAAAAGTTACACAAAGTCTTACCTTTTTTGAGATTCATGAACTCTATCAAAAAAGAACATAACTTTTAGCATTAATCCAGCAAATGGTCACATAATAGGAAATGAATTGGATTCAAAATTATACATGTGTATTATTTCCATTGTGTTATTTATTTTAAATATTGTATTTGGATAAGATTCATTTTCAATTTATAATCATAATTTACATGGTTAACTTCCATATTGTTCACATTTGTCCATCTGAAGTAACTTCTAATTGCATAAAATATTTTGTGGAAGACAAAACTACATCTCAGTTACTCTACATAAGTCTTTTGGGAATGGAATCATTTACCCCAAAAAGGCACTCCTGGTCCTATGGATATGAACATGTTTGTAAATAGGACCTTTGAAAAGGTTCTTATTAGTTAAGGTGTGGTTAAATGGGATGAGGGTGGGCCTTAATCCAATATGGCTAAAGTCCTTATAAGCAAAGGAAATTGACAGAAAAAAGAAAGGAACAGGAGGCTAGAAGTCAGTGAACCCAGAAGAGAAAAAAAAAAGACATCACCATATAACAGGAAAGCCAAGGAACCCAAAGGATTGTCAGATAACTAGAATATTACTGACCTTGTGAGCAAAAAGTCCTCTAGCCTCCAAAACTCTCAACCAATAAATTCTTGTTGTGTGATATTTGTCATAACATCCTGGGAAACTAAGACAAGGACTGATTTAGGGGAAGTTCATCATTCTCATTCTCTACCTGTTTTGTGGGGGGAAAATCCTAGTGGTAAAATTATTGTAATGGAAGAATAATTGGGGAGTGATGTAATTAGAAGTTTCTAGATTTTGGAAGATGAGAAAACTTTTATGATTTAAACTATGATATAATTTTATGCCAATTTGCTAGGGCCTGGAGGCTTTCAGATTCAATGACAGCCTATTAACATCTAAAGAGGCAGTAGATCTAGAAGGTGAGAAATTGAATGCCCAGTTGTCTGAAATTCAAAGACTGAAAACCACTTTTATTTTCCTCCTATAATTTATAGCCTCTATAATGGCAGGTGACATTTGAAAAAACTATCAGTTTTTGTTGACCCTGGGTGGAATGCAAAAGCATGAACTTTGGTTTTAGAAGACTTAGGTTCAAATCATTCCTCTTTCTTTTTCTGGTTTGTGACCTTGAGAAAGTCACTCTTTTATGAGCCTATGCTTCTTCAGATATAAGAAGAAAATAATGTTTTCTTCTTAGGATTGTTATAAAATTCACTGAGCTAATGTGTCTGAAACTACTTTGCAAATAAAATTTTATTCTAAAGTTAGCTATTACTACTCTTCTCCCCACACTGAATCCATATCATTCTTTAAGCTAACATCTGAAACTCAGCAACATCTAATTTCTCAAGGAACGTGATATTTGAAATGTTTCTAGAGTAGCATATTCATGTATGACATATCTTTTCTGGGATTTTTTTTTAAAAATTACCTAATACAAATCTCTAGATTATGTGTGCTTGTTATTCACAAATTGACAATGATATTCTCAAAATTACTCTCAATACTTCCTTAGATACTCTTCTTTCTTCAAGTTATTTTATTTTGAAGGCATTTTTAAAATTATTTTACCACTCCTCTCTTAATACAATTTTGATAAATTAAATTATATTTGAATGCCAGATCACCTGTCCTAAATCCAATGGTAAAATTATTGCATGCCAAAATTTTTACAAAATGAGCAACATTAACAAAAATTCTGAAGGACTAGATCTTAGTTTTCAAACTTGCGACTTCTGAGAATTATCTGGGACTTCGTAAAACTCTAGATTTTAATGTGTCACTATCAATGATTCTGATTCAGCAGTTCCCTGTTTCCATTATATACCCAAAGTGATTCTGATAAAGGTATTATATACAGAATGATGCTGTGTATGATATACCAATTCTATAAAATTTAATATTCAAATTCAATAAAATTATTTACAAATATTCCAAAATAGTTTATTTGGAAATTGTGTATATATCAATGCCAGATATATTTTCCAAACTTGTTTTTATCTTTTTTTGGCAGGCTTTTCTTTGAGAAAAATCATTCATATTTAGAGGAGATATATAATGCTTTTAGCTGCATTCAGAAGGCTTAATAATATTTTTCTTAATGATTTACTTTAAATATTTCCTTATTTCTAAGTTATGATCTTAGCACCCTTTCCTTTCACATCACCTCCTTCATTAACACATGGACTATTTGGAAGGATATTGTTTAATACTCAAATAGTCGGGGATTCTCTGGTTAAATTTTCTTTTTTATTTCTAATCAAATTTCACTGTGGCCAGAGAATATGCTCTGAACAGCCATGCATTCATTTATGTGTATTTTCACCTCCCCCAATATATTATTATTGCTATATAGTGTCAATATCTATTTAACTTTCCCATATTTTTACCTTTCCCTTTGTTTTTCATACTGTTCTATATTTAGATTATATTCATATTAGCCTTACTAACCCTTTGCTCTCTAGTTTCAATTTTTCAGTCTTTGCATAATCTATCCTTCTTTCATAAATTTATTTTATTTTTCCAGCTGTATCTTTTCTATAATATTTTATTTTATTTTTCCAGCTGCATTTTTTCTACAATTAAACCACATCATTAAGCTTTAATCATCAGAATTCAAATTTTCATTTCTACAATTTTATTTGATGATATTTCATATAAATATGGTGAACTTTTCCATATTGCCACTTATTTTATTGGATAATAGTCACAATTATTTTAAAGTTTGTCCAGAAAAGCTTCCAAATATGGGTCACTTGCATGTCTGTTTATATTGTCTGTTTTTTCTCTTGGTTCCTTTTCCTAGTATGTCAGATATTTTTATTTGATTAACAGAAAAAGTGTATAAAAAATGGAAGCTCTGAATGATGCTCTTTGCAGAAGACCTATTCTGTCCTAAGACAGGTAACAGAAGGAAAGATCACTACAACCAAATCAGGGACAGAGCTAAATCCAGGCTGGCATGTAGGCTTTAAAAGGATCTACTTCTGGTTCATCTCACTCCTAGTGAGTAACATTAAAGAGATCTCAGTTGAGAAAGTAGAGTGTTGTCTAACTTTTGTGCACCTCTCTTCTCAATGGAATACTGGCCTCATCAAGCCCTGGTAGGCATCAAGATATCTCATAATGTTAGACCACACACACACATGTACACATGTACATGTGTTTGTGTACATTGTTATAGATTAGTCATATTCCACAAAGACATTTTTAAGTCCTAACTCTCAGTCCTGTGGATATGAAATCATTTGTAAATAAGGTCTTCAAAGATCTTATTAAAATGAGGCCAAACTGAATCAGGGTAGGTCTTAGTCTAGTATGACTGGAGTCTTTACAGGCAGAGAAAATTTGTATAATGCGTAGGAGTGAGGAGCAGACAGAAGACAAGTACCCATGTGAATGGGGCAGAAATTGAGTTACTAATTTTCGGCAAACCACCTTCAGAATGTTACAGATTTAAGAGAAAGCATGATCACACAACACTTTTGTGAACTTCTAGCCTGTAAAATTGTGAGGCAATAAATACCTATCAATTAAGCCAATCAGTTTGCGGTTCTTTGTTATAGTAGCACTGGCAAACTAAAACGTGCAAACATTCATGCACATGTACATTATTCATAACTCTCATCTTAACACATAATATAGACCTTTTATAGTTAATAGATATTTATTTCTTCCCCAGAATTGTGATAAGACACAAAATGGATCCCACATGAATTGTTACTGTGGTCTGAATATGATTCTCAATAGAAGAAAAGTGGGGTGGATTTAACTATGATCTCAGGAAGCAGCCATCTCCTGGATATGTATACAGTCTTTATTTTAAAAAAAAGTGATAGTTTTGGCAACTAACTAAAGCAGAAATATTACTGTCAGTGACCGATCAAAAAGTAGTAGAAATGAGGAATGTCAAGCCACGCTCTTCAGCGCACAGAACCAGTATGTAGTCTCAGACACAATCCTGTTATTTCACTTTATGATTATATTTTTATGAACATGATGGACATAAAATACTAGTGATAAACTGGACCCACATTACAAATTACCTTTGGCCCCAGAGAACATCCAAACATGTTGGCTTTACAAAAATGTTGAAAGTGATTTCCCTGTGGTTTATTGTTGGGACTATAGACCTGACTCAATTTATCAGCAGGTAATTACAAACTTTTCTCCCTGCCACCACTACTGCATGCTTCTCTTTCTGTGTTAAACTCAATGGTCAGTGGATTTTATTTATTTTTAAAATACATTCAGAATAAAAGCAATTATAGATTTGTTGTGAGAGTTAACATTCCAATACTGCCATGATTCATAATGTATAAAGTGTTTTCCTTATTTTTAATTTTTGAGATTCAAAAACGTGCACATCAAAAATTTAAGAAAGAAATGTAAAGTAAAATAAAATTTCTTTTGTGCCTTCTCCCAATACTATCATTAGATAGTTACGAAAATTCCAAAAAAAAAACTTTTCAGGGCACATATAGTTTTGGGGGGGTTGTTTAGTTGTACTTTTAATAGTATAATATACAAACACATACACATGTAGCTTTGCAACTTTATTTTTCCACCAAATTGTTTTTCATGGATATCCTTTCATTCTGATTTACTTCAGTTTTCAAAGTTGATACACATTATTAGATTTTATTGTTTAATATGGCTTATTTTACACTCATTTAGTGCTGAAAATTTAAGTGAATATTTTAAAAGTTTTATGTTATATTACATCCTTCTTTTTAAAAAAATTTTTAAGCATAAGAACATACAAACACAAACATTCTTACCATATGATTATTCCATTCTTGGTATATAGTCAATAACTCACAATATCATCACATAGTTGTATATTCATCACCATGATCATTTCTTAGAACATTCTTCTTATTTGTATCATATATACATATACACATATATACATATGTATATACATATATACTTATATACCTATATACATAGGTGTATATGTAAAACTTTTCATTTTTTATCTGTAGGACAGATTTCTTGAAATGTAATTCCTGTTTTGCTGTGTTGTGCTGCCAATGCATTTTCACAAGAGCCTGTATCAATTTATGTTCCCAATAATAGTCTTTGAAAGTTTTTCTACATACTTGAAAAGTCGATTCCATCAATATCTATATATGGCAAATAATTTGGTGTTTTGTAATTGAAGTTAAGAATTGCTTTAGACAATTTATTTGGTAATAATTTCAAACTTATAGAATAGTTGCAAAAATTCATGCAATGCATAGAATAGATGGATATCTTTTACCTAGATTTATCTGTTTTATCTAGATTTAACTGTAACTATAGTTTAAATTTTCAACCTCAAGCTTTATTATTCTCATTTTCTCTCCACCTCTTTCTCCCTATCTCTGCTTTAAACCATTTGAGCATGGGTTGTACTCATCACACCCTCTTACTCCTAAATAATAGTGTTTATTTTCTAAGAATAATGATATCCTTTGCTGAGAACTTTCAATATGTTAATTGTGCTTCTACGTTTCTTCTTTTGGGATTCATTTCTTCATATCCTTTTCCCATTTTTCATCCTTACACATTTGTCTTTTTCTTACTAACTTGTCAGGGTTTCTATATGATGGATAGAAAAATTCATCTGCTTGCCAAATTTTGTTAAATTTGTATTTTTGTTTATTTTAGGAAACACAGTTTTTCATTATTCAAGGAATTTCTACTTTAATGCTGACAATGTGCAAATATTGTCCTATATTCTTTTGAGTACATCTTGATTAGTAAGTTTGAGGTTTTATTTTGTTCACTGCTATTTTAAAGGGACAATTTTTTAACTTTGAGTATGAAAACATGTTTACTTTTCTTAAATTTTCTTTTCATGTTTGTAGGCAGTCCCTATGAGGCTTATGCACAAGTATTAAGTGCCTAAATACTTAGCAACATGTAAAACTTTTTAAAGCAGAGAAAAAAGACTGGGAAAATACTGTAAAAGGCCTTAAACAGAATAAATGTTATGCTTGCCTTCATTTTCCTATCAGCATTATCAACCTTTTCACTAGATGTCTGCATACTTGATGCTTTTCTTCTGTTCTCTGCCAATCTGGGTCCCTTCAGTATAATATCACATGAGAATTGTGCAAAATATTAATATTGTTTATTTCCTCCTCATCATCAAAAATAGCCTATTATCACATCCTCATCTCTCGAATCTCTATAATATGTCAATTGTTAAAAAAAATAATATTTCATTGGTTTACTGCAAAAGTACCATTGGATCAAAACCAAGGAATCACAAATACATTTACATCTTAGAATCACCTAATTCCTAGGCCATATCCTTTTCTTATCCAAAGAGAATTGACAGAATTTTGTATGCATATTTCTAGTCTGTTAGGTTAATCTTTTCTCACATACATCAGGAAAGTGGAAAAGCATTACTGTGCTCAGAGTTTTTTTAGGTCCTCTTTATTGCATGATACAAAAGCGTCTCCTGTATTTAAGGCAGAAATTCTCAAAAATGGCATTAATTAAGTTTTGCATGGAATAATTCTTTGTTGTGGAGCCTGTGCTGTACATTGTAGTATATTTAGTTGCATCCCCAGTCTCTGCACACTAAAGGTCAGTATCATTCTCCCAATCCTTACAATCAAAAATGTTTCCAGGCACTGCCCAGTATCCTCTGGGGAGAAAAATGTTCCCTGTTAAGAACCATAAAATCAGTGGACGCTAATTTTCATATCTTTCATGATTTATAAACGCTATATACCAGAAGTAGAACATAACACAGAACTGTTTTTATAAAATGAACAAAAACAAAACATTAAAAAACTTTCAGAACCATTTTTTAAAAGGGACAATAACCAGCTGCATGCTATGAGAGAGAATTCTCATAGCAACTAGGATTATTTGATTTGCTGAGGTACTTTCACTTATTACGTACATTAAGATACTGTTGGTATTTGGCAAGTAAGTCTTAACAGCTTTGGTAACCATATAGGCATAGTAATTGGTTTCTATATTCATGGATTAACTAACTCACTTGTGATGGTTTGGAGGCTTTTTGGACCCCAGAAGATCATGTTCTTAAAATTTTAATCCATTCCTGAGGATGTAAACCTTTCGATTAGATTATTCCAGTTGAGGCGTGCCCCAGGTGGGTCTTAAATCTTTAACTGGAGTCCTTTAACAGTGAATGAAATACAGAGAAACACATACAAAAGCTGAAAGAGAAGGACACGCAAGCTGCAAGAGAAAGCCATGGAAGCAAGAAGCTTAAACCAGGAAACGCCTCTCTATGCCTTGCCATGTGAGAGACGAGTCCAGGATTGCTGGCAGTAGGTCTCCAGAAAGAAGGTATCATCAAGATAATCCCTAGATTTGGACATTTTCAAGACCTTAGAACTATCAGCTATTACACTAATAAATCCCCATTGTTAAAAGCCAGCTTATTTCTGGTATATTGCATTTTGGCAGCCTAGCAGACTAAAATATCATTCATGGAAAAAATCTTAGAAATTTAAATGTATCATTTAAGCAAGTAGAAACATGTAAAGAATACACATGGCAAAAATTTAAACACTGTGTATTATTACATTTAGAGGAAATTGCATTCTTCTGAAAACTTTGGTTTTTGTTTGAATGAAAGAACATCCATATGCACAGACACACACATACATGTATATAAATGTGTTTATGAATACCTATATACATATGTATACACTTAGATAGATGTTATCTTAGTTTAATATTTGATTTAATACGTATCAAAGAATTTTGCCTGATTCCAAATTAGTCGAGTACTTTTTGCAGATGTGATATTTGAGTATTAGAGATTACAGAGAAACTAAGAGGCAAATCATTTTATGAAGTGTTCCATTAATCAGTCTTAATTAATTCCAATTAACATTAATGGAGTTAGGGTCATATTCAGAAAAAAATTATCCAGTTATAAGTGTTACTTAATTAATATGAATGGCTACATACTGATTATTTCACATTTTTATGTAAATATTTTGCTAAGCTTGGTACATCAAAACATAACAGGCTAAATCATCTTTTCGTTTAGTGTCATCAGTGTGAAAAAAAAGAAGAAATGGATTTAAAATATGATGTCTTCCAGAAAAATATTTTACTGGGTAATTGTGGCTCTCTGTGTATCTACAAAACCAAATAGGTAGGGGGGTAACTAAGTAAGTATAACTTTCTTTGTCATTCATCTTTATAGCATCTTGAGCCATCTTTCAAACAGGCCATTGCTGCAGAAATCAGCAGTTTGCTTGAGACCCTGAATGTGACTTACCTTGAGCCTCCTCGTATCCCTTGCTTGCTTTTTCTGCAGTATTTCTCTGTCTTCACCACAGGACTTGTTAACAAATACAGTTCAAGCAAAAAATTGGAAATGTAAGACAGTCAATAGCTTCTAGGGCAACCCTTGGTCTGTTGATAACGGAAGTCTGTAAACAAATGCTTTTCAAAGTTGCAGTTTAAAATTCTGACGTACGTTTGCTACAGCTACTCAAAGAGTTTCCAGGGGAATTCAGGTCACTCAGGTTCAACCAGAGAAGCAGAACCAGCAAGAGATATTTATTAAGAGGATTATTGCAAGATTTATTGATTTATGCAACTGGGGAGCTGGCTAGGGTAAGTCCAAAATCCACGGTTAGACAATTAGGAAGAGCAAGCTGGGATTCAGGCAGGGGTTGAAGCTCCTGTCCACAGGTGAAATATCTTCATTTTCTGGGAATGCTCAGTTCTGCTCTTGAGGCCTTTCAACTCTTTTAATAGAATTCAACCAGAATAACTAACGTAATTTCCGTTACTTAAAGTTGTCTGGTCCTGGATGTTAATTATGTCTTCAAATACCTTGACACTAACACCTGAGTTTTTGAATGACTAAGTTGGCACATCCAAAAGACCATCACAGGACAGGGCAATGGTGGCTCCATGGCAGAATTCTTGCTTGCCATGCCAGAAACATGGATTCGAGTTCCCCACAAAAAAAAGACTATCACAGGGTTTGAGTATTAGTTGCCTGGAACAAAAAAGCAGATGAACAATGCATGCTTGGTGTGGCTTTCCTGTTTTACTCTTCCTGACACTTCAGTCCTTATTCCCAGGTTAGCATCGTCAAGTACACCACTGTTCTAGTTTGCTAGCTGCTGGAATGCAACACATCAGAGACTGATTGGCTTTTAATAAAAGGGGATTTATTTTGTTAGTTCATCAGAGGAAAGGCAGCTAACTTTCAACTGAGGTTCTTTCTTATGTGGCAAGGCACAGGATAATCTCTGCTGGTCTTCTCTCCAGGCCTCTGGGTTCCAACAACTTTCCCAGAGATTATTTCTTTCTGCATCTCCAAAGGCCTGGGCTGAGCTACGAGTGCTGAGATGAGGTATGCTGAGCTGCTTGGGCTGTGCTATGTTGAGCTCTCTCATTTAAGCACCAGCCAATTAAGTCAAACATCATTCATTGCAGCAGGCACACCTCCTAGCCAACTGCAGATGTAATCAGCAACAGATGAGGCTCACGTACTATTGGCTCATGTCCACAGTAACAGAACTAGGTGCCTTCACCTGGCCAAGTTGACAACTAAATCTAACCACCATAACTACCTACATGCAAACCTTTATGTCAAGCTCTGCTTTTGGAAGGAGGGGAAGACAAATTGAGGTCATTGGTATCATAGTGGCCTTAGGAAATAGACTTTTAAGATGAGATTTTGGAAATGGATCCCTCATAGATCAGATAGTGATAAGTACTCCATCAATGCTTATGGTGAGAGGCAGGTGGTAAGACTTCCTGACACGCAGAAATATCACAGTTACTAACAATATCATTGGTGGAATATTTAGTGAGATGGAAATATATTCTTTTAATAAACTGTAACTCAATCAATATAATCACTTATGAAAGTTGACAATAAATTGTATTAATATTGAAATTTGGCTTATTGCCTTAAAGTTTATATATTTTTTCCAGGCTGAAGGAAGTGTGTATGAGATCAGCTATAGAGAAGGGTGTCTGAAAACTAATATGCAATACAATTCTGAATTATTTGTATAATATGCACTTTGTACAACTTTAAAGATTAGAATCACTCATCTAAAGCTCTTTACCTAATACCACAAGGAATTAGCTGACATATATAATGAAGAGCCCATAAAGCTTCTATGAATTCTGCTGCTGGGTTTTTAAAGAAAGAATTGCTGATAAAGGAAATTTTTTCCCCAGTCTTTCTTTACTTTATTTTTCTTGGCTTATTACACTGACAAGGACCTTCATCACAATGATGGATAGAAACGGTGAGAACAGACATCCTTTTTTTGTTCCTAATCTCAGGAAGAAAACAACCAGTCTCCATTCAGTAAGATGTTAGGGATAGAGGCTCTTTGAAGATGTCTTTATCAAGTTGGGGACCTTCCCTTCTATTCCTAGTTGGTTAAATGTTTTTACCTTGAATTATGCTTAAATTTTGTCAAATGCTTTTTCTGCAACTATTGAGATGATCATATAACTTTTCTCCTTTATCTTATTAATGTGGTATATTACATCAATTTATTCATTTATTTTTATTTTCTATTTTAATTTTATTTTTTTTAAACATAACAACATACAAGCATGTACATTCTTACCATATGATCATTCCATTCTTGGCATATAATCAATAATTCACAATATCATCACATAGTTGTATATTCATCTCCATGATTGTTTCTTAGAACATTTGCATCAATTCAGAAAAAGAAATAAAAAGAAAGAAAGGAGAAAAAAACTCATACATAAATACCCCTTACCCCTCCCCCTCATTGATTGCTATTAATTTCCATCTACCCAATATATTTTAGCCTCTGTTTCCCCTATATTTTTCTATACCCCTTATCACTCCCTTTCATTGCTCACTAGCATTTCAATCTACTAAATTTATTTTAATATTTGTTCCCCCATTATTTACTTATTTTTACTCCATATGTTTTACTTATCTGTCCATACCGTAGATAAAAGGAGCATCAGACACAAGGTTTTCACACATTGCAAAAGCTATATCATTATACAATCATCATCAAGAAACATGGCTACTGGAACACAGCTCTTCATTTTCAGGTACTTCCCTCCAGCCTCTCCAATATACCCTAACTAAAAAGGTGATTTCTATATAGTGCATAAGAATAACCTCCAGGATAACCTGTCAACTCTGTTTGAAATCTCTCAGCCATTGACACTTTATTTTGTCTCATTTCTGTCTTCCCCCTTTTTATCTAGGACGTTTTCTCAATCCCTTGGTGCTGAGTCCCAGCTCATTCTAGGATTTCTGTCCCATGTTGCCAGGAATGTCCACACCCCTGGGAGTCATGTCCCACATAGAGAGGGGGGAGGGCAGTTAGTTTGCTTGTTGTGTTGGCTGAGAGAGAGGCCACATCTGAGCAACACAAGAGGTTCACTGGGGGGTTACTGTTAGGCCTAATTCCAAGTAGGCTCAGCCCATCCTTTGAGGGGATAAGTTTCGTATGGACAAACCTCAAGATTGAGGGCTTGGCCCACTGCTTTGGTTGTCCCCACTGCTTGTGAGAATATCTGGAACTCTTCACATGGGGAAGTTGAATTTTCCCCTTTTCTCACCATTCCCCCAGGGGGACTTTGCAAATACTTTTTCACTCACTGTTCAAATCACTCTGGGATCTATCAGGGCATCACTCTGGACAAACCTATAAAATCTCATGCCCTACTCAATGTTCCATGTACTTATGATGTTCAATTAACCTGTCCACACAAGTTATATTAGGAAATGCACTAGTCAAATCACAAATTTTGTACCAAGTAAACATTTTTTGCTATAGTCCCACATATAAGTTAAAATTTTAAAATATGAATTAGCATCTATTTCAACACCCGCAATGTTGACATTCCTTTGTTCTTCCTCATGCAAAAAACATTTTTTAATTTGTACACTCTAGGCATTCCCAGATTATACCATCTCAGTCTTTATCAATTATCTTTCCTTCTGATTTCATTTGTGTGATAAAGGAATTTATTCCCTGAAAATTCACAAGTAAAAGATGAAAAATTTGAATGTTTTGACTTTATGGGAGAAAGATTATCTCTCCTCTTTTCTGAAATTTATAATGCATTCTAATCAGATTTTCATTACATCCTCAAAAAATATTTTAGGTGGTTTCAAAGAAAGAAAGGAAGAAAAATGTCTATTTCAGTTTTTCAGCTGCTAAAAGAAACACCATACAATGTGTTCCCTTAAACAATGGGAATTGGCTTTTTGTATCACATGGCAATGCACATCGTGGTGTCTTCATCCTTCTTTCCAGTTCTGTTGGCCCCCAGCTTCCTGCTGCTCCTATGCCTTTTCTTTCTGCCTGACTTTGACTTTGCTTATAAAAGACTCCTCTAATCTGGATTAAAACCCAACCTAATTCAGTTGGGTTACACCTTAACGAAGTTAGCATCTTGAAGTGGTCTTATTTGCAATGGGTCCATACCAACCAGAATGCAAAGACTAAGACTGTGTCCAAACTGGGGTACACAACTCAATCCACCACACTGTCTAACCATAATTTCCAGAAAAATGTACATTTCCTACCAATGGATACAATTGTGCACATGTTAATTTAAAGTTACCTAAACTTTCAATAAACACTGATAATTTCCAATTTGAAAACAGTCTATACTGTGGCATATTAATTCTCATCATTAATAAGAGGACTATCATTCTCAGTTACTATGATTCTGTAATTAAATGAGTGGCATTTAAAATTTCAAGTAATCTAAGAACATAAAATGCAGATTTAAAATAGAATTCCTTATCCTAATGCAAATTGTCTACCATTAGCATAACTAAGCCACATTTGTTGATGTTTACTTAAAGTTAGTACTTCAAAATAATTTATGAAAAAGAATATTCTTTATAGAGAGGGAAAGAATTTTATGAAATGACTCAGGGAAATCAAAGGGAACATCATTAATATTTTCACTAATAAGAGAAATATTATTTTAATTAAATAAATATTATTTAGTTATGCCTCTCAGAATTAAACTGATAGCCTATTGTAAGCAGGCTTATGGCCTGCTCCTATGAAACTGTTCCCCACGTTTTTGCTTTTAATAATCTTTAAGGATTGCTTTGATGTCTCAGAGAATTAATTTCTTTTGCATTATGAAATGGCCCCCATTAACATCTTCCTTGTACTCATGCCTACCTTGCCTGAATTCGTATAGCTCCTTTAAATTTCTTATAATTAACTTTAGCAAAGTATGCTAGTTTGAAACTGTTATTTACCCCAGAAAAGCTATGTTCTTCTAATCCAAGCTTGTGGGTGACCTACTGTGGGGAGGAACTTTTGACTAGGTTGTTTCCATGGAGATGTGACCCACTGTATTTAAGGTGTTTCTTAATCCTCTCCTTGAGCCCTTTATGAAAGAGAGCCCAGGACATTTGCAGACAGAGACAGAAATGCCCTGAGATAAATGAGAAAGGACCCAGAGAAGCCCAGAGACGTTTTGGAAAGAAGGATCAGCGGATATTGCCATGTGCCTTCCCCTGTGACAGAGAAACCCTGGATGCCATTGGCCTTTCTTCAGAATCAAGGTATCTCCCTCTTAATGCCTTAATTTAGACATTTTCATGGCCTTAGAATTGTAAATTTGTAACCTAATATCCCCTTTATAAAAGCTAATCCATTTCTGGTATATTGCATTCCAGCAACAAACTGAAACACTTGGTATATATATTTTTCATCCCTTTACTTTCAACTTATCTGTGTCTTTCTATTTAAAGGAGGTTTCATGTAGAAAATATAGAATTGGTTTCTGTTTTATTTTATCCACTCCGAGACGTTCTGTGTTTTAATTGGTGGAGAATATTTACAGTTAAAATGATCATTTATATAGTAAGGTTAATACTGACATGTTTATAACAGGTTTTCAATCACTGAATTGGTTCTTTCTCCCAGTTTTAACTCCTTGTCTGTTTATATTTGAGCAGTTTATACTATTATATTTCATTTCCCTCTTAGCATATCAATTATACTTATTTTTTTAAATTCTGATAGTTATTCTGGAGCCTAAAATATACATATTCAACGAATTTAAGTTCACTTTCATAACACTATATTGCATCATATTTAGTACAAGTGTTTTCTTAAAGAAAATTCCAATTTCTCCTCCCTATCCCTTTTGACATGGCTGTCATTAATTTCCTGTATCTATTTGCTCTTACCACCCAATATATTGTTATTATAATGATTCAACAGTTACCTTTTAGATCAATTAAAAATAAAATTAAAAAGTTTTATTCTACCCGCATTTATTCATATTCTGATGCTTTACCTTTCTTAAAGTAGATTGAAGTTTCTGTTCTCCCTCTCCCTGAAGAACTTCTTTTAATATTTATTGCACAACTGGTGATAAATTCCTCCAGTTTTTTGCTTTTTCTTTCTGTGGAAATATTTATTTTTACTTCACTTTTGAATGATAATGTTACTGAATAATATTTCTCAGTTAATTTTTTTTCTTTTAATATTTTAAATATTTCTCTCTACTCTCTTTTTGTTTGTATGGCTTCTGAATTCTAAATAATCAGAAGTCCACTGTATTTCAATGCTTCTTCCTCAATAGCTGTGGGTTTTGTTTTTCTCCCCCTTGTGTTTTTAAAGATTTCCTATTTGTTTTTAGTGTCTGAAGTTTAAATACGATATGCCTAGGTCTCTGTGGTGTGTGTGTGTCTGTCTGTCTGTCTTTATGTTTATTTTTGTTTTGGTATTTATCCTGCTTGATATTTCATGAGCTCCCTGGATCTGTGATTTAGTGTTCATCATTAATTGTAAAATGTTAATAGCCCTTATTCAAACATTTCATTTACACATTTTCTTTTTCTTCTCCTACTGGTATTCTAATAATTTGTATAGTACAACTTTTGCTATTGTTGTACTATTATCTTCAAACATTGTTTTATTTTTCTCTTTGCATAGTTTTCTTTTAATATTTTAAATATTTCTCTCCACTCTCTTTTGCATTTATGTGGGAATTTCTGTTGGCTTATCTTTGAGTTCAATGATTCTTTCCTCCATTGTATAGAGTTTAATGAGAATCCCATTAAAGATGTTCTTCCTATGTTTTCTTTTTTTTTTATTTCTAAGGTTTTAATTTTTTTTTCACATGGGCAGGCACCAGGAATCGAATCCAAGTCTCTGGCTTGGCAGGCAAGAACTCTGTTTCCTTTCGATTTTCACTTAGAATCTATCTCTCTGCTTATCTTATCTATTTGTTCTTAATGTTTTCCACTTTTTTCTATTAGATCCTCTAATATATTAGTCATAATTAGTTTAAATTTCCTGCTGGTAATTCCAACATCTGTGTCATATCTGAGACTGATTCTGTTGTTTGCTGCATTTCTTCAGAGTATATTTTGTCTGCCTTTTTGCATGCCTCATAATATTTTGTAAAAAGGTTTAAAAAGCAATTTAAAAGGATGATGATAAAATGCCCCCTTATTGAGTTAAAATCAGTTCTAAAATATAAGCATATTTCTGCATTTAAAAAAAACATCAAATTGTACTAATTCCATTTTTGATTCCTATTGTGAAGAGTACTTGAAAACTATGTGAACTAACTGTGTTTATTCCATATCTGCTCAGGGTCATCAAATTCAGAAACAACAAAATAGCTGATAAATATTGGAAAGATTTAAACATGTCTCACATTTGTCAGTTACAATTTATACCTCCAGTTTAAAAGTAGCTGCTGATGGGCAAAGTTATATATCTCTTGTAACAATTTTTATTCTCAGTATCACTGTTCTCAATCTGACAGCATGTCAAATTAAAAACAGATACATTTTGCAATAAAATACATGAGAAACATATTTACTTGAACTCACCAATGAACTTAGAATTCCAGTGTAAGACATATCCTTATCATGGAGGTAGACCAGCACTCGCATTGATTTAACATTGTTAAATCAATGGGCTCTTTGAAAAGAGACAACAAAAATTAGTCCAAAGAACAGCAACTTTTAGTTGTGGTTTCAACAGTTCTGTTTTCATATATCTTATATCCAAAACAGTTATTGATTCAGTAATTTCTTCTGGCAGAATATGTGTACTGCTGTCAGAATTGATGGCTTGTATTTCAAGAACATTTGATTTTGATGGATTTCTATACAATATCAATTGGTACTGTGTGACTCTATAATATAGTGTGTTGGTCCAGGCCATACAGTATCTTGTAGGCCTCTCCTAACTCTACGCACATCTCTCTATGCAGGATAATGTTTGCTTTATTGGTTGCTAAATGTGTTTTAAAAATAACTATGCTCACAAAAATTGTTTTAAATTCAATAAAAGCTATTTGGTTCATTTTTAAAAATAATAATACTGTAACTGATTAGAATACAAGTTCAAGGGCACTTGGTTTTTGACAACAGTGATATAGAAATAGACTTTTCATTAATTATTGCTGGGTTATTTGGATTTTCATGTAGAGAAAAAAATAAGCATTCTCCCCTGCTTTACACTATACTGGTATACACTGTACTGGTATAATTACTATGTAATACATTTTGGCATCATCTGCTCCAGGAACATATGCATAACTCTGAACCAGTAATTTCATTTGTACATCTATATCCGCCAGAAATGTATACATATATGCAATAAAAATATATATCAGAATGTTTATGTCAGTATTATTTATAATAACAGCATAATGAAAATAATCAAAAGGTTTTTAATGTTAAATGGATAAATTAATGAATGTGGAATTTTACACACAATGAAAGTTAAAAAAACAAAAACAGATATATATCACAGCATGTGTTTTGGAATAAGAAAAGCAAGACACAAAATATTGCATATGAACATTTCTATTTATATAATTTCCAAAATTAAACTTTGAAAACTAAGAAAGTGCTATGTTTGAGGAGGAGGGGAAGGAAGTGATTCCTTTCAGGTAAGAGAAGAGCCTCCGGGAGGCGGGAAGTATTCTAAGATGTTGGTTATATTTCACTTCTTAACTTTGATGCTGGTTTAATTTAAAATAATGCATTAAGCTGTAAACTTTAATGGGCCTTTTTTTGTGTTGTGTTATACTTCAATGTAGACATATTTCATATACTATATTAAACAAAATTTTAATTGTCCTAGGTAGAATAAAAAACTTAAGAATTTTTTAAATTAAACTGATTGAATTTTTCAATCATATGCTGGTGTGCCCACAAGTAAAGATAAATGTTAAGTGAAATATTTTATTGTGTATTATAAGACATATTATATATCATGTATCTTTTATAGAATATTTAAAGTTTGACAAAAAGTTAGAGGTTGGCAATTAAAATATTTTTAACCTGATGTCAATGATAAAATTAAGTAACTATGCAGCAGACCATGATAACAAAAATGCATGCAAGAAAAACATACTTTATATATATTCCAGCAAAGTCATGCTTGTCAAAAAAAAAGAGCAGGAAGATCTGGACAGCTTACTCAATTTAGAAGACTGTGTAGACATGACACCTGAAATAAGCTTCACAATCATATAAGATCAACACCAACTACAGATGACTGATTTAGATGCAATGATAGAAAACTTCTAACAGCCCCCAGAGGTTTACCCACCCCTCTTAAAGAAGAACGAATAAGGCTACAGTGGTAACAAAAGATATAGAAACAATAATTTGACCCTATAATACTAAGTAAAATTTTAAAATCTGTAAGTAAATGCTCAACTTGGTAATTAGAAGTCCCTGGAACCCGTGCTGGATATACAGGGTTCAAGTCACCCTGTGCTCATCATTACTTCTCTTAGAGAAGATTGTCCTTTCTGAATTTTCCCTGGTTATCAAAACAAAGTTTACATTGAGAACTTGTCTGCTGTATTTCTAGAGAGCCATGGCTTCTCACGGGAGATTCCTTTCATGGAAAGAATATGTGAATGTGCTTGTAAAATTAAAAGTACTGAACAAATATAAGCATCCATTATTCTCACTATCCATTCAAGATACTATTAATGAGTATTGGCCTCAAAGAGAAGATGGAAGAAATGATTCTTTCCCTCAAGTAACCTGCACTTAGAAGAGGATGCTTCAAATGTAGTGAAATAAATGCTTTCCATTTACAAATATCATGACATGTAATGAAATAGATGCTCTAAGAACAGCTAAAGAAGCCAAAGATTAATTCCATAGAAGGAGGAGAATAGTGGGCCAAGGAGCATTCATGGAAGAAAGTTTTTTCTTCTGTTTTCCTTTTTTTTTTTTTTTTTTTCCTGGGTCCTAAAGTAGAAATAAAAGGCTGAGAGGTGAATGAGAGGACATCTTGCATTCTGGGATCACAGATTTTTATAAATGCATGAAGGAAAAAGATAACAGATCTTGTCAAGATTCTGTTATTTTCTTGCTATACTTAAATGTATACAATAAAAAATCCCACACTCCCATCATAGTTTTATATTATCTGTGTAAAGGCTGTATTAGAAAAATCTGTCTAAGTCTTGAATAGGAAAAGAAGAAAACTGTGTCAAACAGGAATAGGAATGTACTAAAGAAAAATTTTACCTAGTTTCAGCTCTTAAAGTTGATTATGTTAAATGCATCCTATCTTGCTCTCTATTTTATAAATAAGAAAGATTTGCCTGATTAAGATCAATTTCTATTTGTATAAGCAAATGTTTCCTAAAATAATAGCAAAATTGGTCAAAATTGAGTTAGGTAAAGAAAATAAAATAGCAATATTTGGAGAGAATAAGGCAAAGCAATTCCAATGAGTCTTGTCTTTGAAGTATGAAAAATAATTGAGTTTAAAATATAAATTCATTCTTTTCGAAATTTAATCAATGTTTTGCATAATCTTTTTTTATGGAATATACATAGCAAATTCCATGAAATATTGTATTAGAGCACAATTTACATGAGATTTTGATTAATTAAATAATCAGAACCCTCATTCACAGAGACATCAAAGTGCTATTTTATGCAATCTAAAACTAATCGGTAATTAATAAGGAAGTATCATCTCTTGGCAGCGTATATACTTGAAAATGTTTGAAAGTAATTCCATTTTATATTTGAGAATTCTAAAAATGGGTTGATTGTCAGCCAAGAAATCAGCCAATCCATTGACCAAGAAAACATTTTGGCTAAGTTAAAACAATTTAATAGACAAAGCAAGAAACAATGACAACAAAAACAAAGAATCAGTGGTGTATCAACTGTTTAAAAATTTCTGAAACAAAACCATGTTTTTTATTGGGAACTATCTTTAACAATTTCACTTCCACATGAGCTTTTGAAACTTTGGATCTTGAACTGTTAACATGACTAGGCTATGCCAGAATATAAGAAAACAAATGGCTTAGAATTAGTCAAAAGACTTCGTGTATAGAATATGAGTTGACAATTAACCATAAACAATTAACAGTTATCTAGAATACAAATTCTACACTTTTCAGATAAATATGAGACATTCATTGTGTGTAAGCTATTACCTAATATGCTTAAATTGAAGCAATAATATCAAAATACTAGAACATTATAGAATATATAATATATATAAATGAAATCCTCAAAAATATCCAAGATGTAGCATTACTAGGCTGAATTTACAAAAGAAATAATTTGCAATCAGAGAATTTAAATATCTTACCCAAGATCATACAAAAGAAAATTTCAGATTTTCATCTCAATATTCAAAGTTTTTCCTACTGGGTCACACATTAAAAGGCACCATTTGCATTCAGTGAAATCTAGAAAATGAACAGAACTGCTGCAGATGCTTATCAACATGGAAGGAAGGGATGGATTTTATACAAAGCAGTGGTATAGCCTACTTACAGGCTGTGCATTCTGAAACCTGTGCAGCCCTAATTATACAGCTGGATGATAAACACTCTGGCACAAATGAAGAATGAAAAAGGGTCATGTAAAAATGCCACCTAATTGACACACTCAGTGTACAAATGGAACACTTGCTCACAACATTTTAGTTTTCTTTCTTCTTCTCCAATGGCCCATGGGGAATGAATGCCACACTCTTCCATCATGTGCAAGATTTCTGCTATGAAGTATACTTCTTCAATAATCAATCTGTGTCTCTCTAACCCAGAAGAAAAAAGATCCCTATTTTGGGGGTTCCAGTGGTAAGAATGAGAAAGTTAAGACAGGATGCTCAGAGCACACACTTTATGAAATAGTTATATTAGAGGAAACCAACAAAGTTGTGAATTTAAAATATATCACTTAAAGAGATTCAAGTGTGGCTTGAACAAATAAAGAAAAACAAACACAAAATCTTTTAGCATTAACTAAAAATACAAAGGCTTACAAATGAAATTGAAGGAGGAAAAAATCACTGACCAGCCTCAAAGTTGATGTGAATAATGTATTTCAAAGAACAGAGGAAAAACTGGATTGAAATTCATGAGGTTATGGAAAATAGACTTCAAGGATAGAGTCAGAAGTTCCAATAGTTAAATAACAGAAATTCAAGAAAGAGAAGTAATTGATCAAGTAATAGAAATAAATATTTCAGATATTTAAAAGAAGAAGAAGAAAAAAAAGAAACCTGAATTATCTAATTGAAAGGGCTCAGTAATTTGCAAGCTGGATTAATAATAATAATAAAATACTAGTACTAATTATAACAACCACAGCAAGAGCAGCATTGTGCCCGTGTGAAAATCTTACACACCTCAGAAAAGCCATGCTGGGTTGAATCTTGTTGATTGTTTCCATGGAGATGCGACTCACCCAATTGTGGGTGGTAACTTTGGATTAGATGGTTTCAGTGGAGATGTGTCTCCACCCATTCAAGGTAGGATCGCTGACTGGAGCCCTTTAAGAGGGGGCAATTTTGGAAAAAGTTCCGAACCCACAGTGCTGTCAGAGCCCACACAGTCAGAGATCTCTGGAGATGCAGAAGGAGAACGTCCCCAGGGACGCCTTATGAAATGAGAAGAGAAAGCTAGCAGACATCACCATGTGCCTTTCCGGTTGAGAGAGCTGTTCTGCTCCCATCGGCCTTTCTTGCATCAAGGTATCTTTCAGTGGATGCCTTCCTTTGGACATTTTCACAGCCTTGCAATTGTAAACTTGCAACGTAATACATTCCCCATTTTAAAAGCCATTCCATTTTTGGTATATCGCATTCTGGCAGCTTTTACAAACTAAAACAAGATCAATAACATTAAAATAATAATACTTGTGGCAGAATACACATTATAGCACTTACTATATGCCAGACACTATCCTAAGTATTTTCCAAATATGAACTCATTGCACACTCACAGTGGCCCTATGATTTAAGTACTATTTTGCAGCTGAGGAATCTATGGCATAGAGATATTAAATAATTTGATCCAGTGTCCAGATCAGAGTCCATGCTTTTAACCATTGCTATTTTTCTGCCTCTTGAGGCAATATTATGCATATCCTGGAGTACATGTGAATACTAATATTGAAAAGAATAGTTTGAAAACTTTGAGACAGAAAGAAAATGCTATCTGCAAAGGCAAAACAGTCAGATGGACAGTATATTTTTAACTACAACACTAAAGCTAGAACGCAGTGAATTATGCATCATTCATTTCACATGTTATGAAAATGAAGGTGAGAATATATGAGATAAGAGTATTAATATTATTAGGCAAATGGTCAAGAAAAGCCTCTAATCAAAATAAGGACAAGTATAGGCAAAGGTAAAGAGAAAGTAAATACCATGAGCAATGAAACTTGAAACATACATATTTGTATGTAAACTTGAAGCATACATATTTGAACTTAGGTTTAAATATGTAAAGTGAGGGCTAAGAAAGTGTCCTAATATTAAAGGGACAAACTACAAAATCTTAAAGTACTTGGGAAATACTGTCAAAGCATTCTTAAAAAGGGGTGGGAAGAAGAAGACAAGAAATTGAAACATCTTTCATGGGGTATAAAAAGAGGATAGAGGATATGTTCTTATTTACTTATTATTTATTATTCTGTAAGCATTATTTTTTGTTTACAAAAACATGTATTATTTATATGTTTACAGAAAAATCATACAGACATTACATACCCCCTTTTTACACACACAATTTTCCCTATTATTAATAGTTTGCATCAGGTGGCACTTTTGTTACAACTAATGAAACACTTTTATTGCAATTATGCTATTAACTTTAGCTCACTTTTTTTTATTAAGGGTCACTCTTGGCATTGTGTAGTTTTATAA
>PVIY010031956.1:0-29416 GCA_004026745.1 Myrmecophaga tridactyla
CCATTTCATTTACTTCTGCTCTAATCTTTGTTGTTTCTTCCCTTCTGCTTACTTTGGGATGAGTTTGCTGTCCATTTTCTAGTTTCTCCAAGTGTGCATTAATTTTTTTTATATTTGCTTTGATATTAAAAAAGGCTTCCTTTTAAATGTAGGCATTTAGAGCTATAAATTGCCCTCTCAGCATTACCTTTGCTGCATCCCATAAATTTGGATATGTTGTGTTCTCGTTTTCTTTCATCTTGAAATATTTACTGATTTCTCTTGCAATTTCTTCTGTGCCCACTGATTGTTTATGAGTGTGTTGTTTAACCTCCATATGCTTGCAGATTTTCAGGCTCTCTGGTTATTATCGATTTCCAACTTCATTCTTTTATGATCAGAGAAAGTGCTTTGTATAATTTCAATTGTTTTAAATTTATTGAGACCTGTTTTGTGACCCAACATGTGGTTTATCCTGGAGAATGATCCATGAGCACTTAAGAAGAATGTATATCCTGAGTTCTGGGGTGCAATGTTCTGTATCTATCAGTTAAGTTAACTCGTTTTTCATATCATCAAGTTCCTGTTTCTTTATTGATCATATGTCAAGATTTTCTCTATATTAATGAGAGTGGTGTGTCAAAATCTCCAACAATCATAGAGTTGTTTATTTCTCCCTTCAATTTTGCCTGTGTTTACATCATGTAATTTTGGGCACCCTGGTTAGTTGCATAAATATTTATGATTGTTATTTCTTATTGGTGGCTTGCTCCTTTTATTAATATCTAATGTCTTTTTTTTGTCTCTTTTTAACAGTTTTGCCTTTAAAGTCTATTTTGTATGATTTTAATATAGTTCTTTTCTGGTTACTCTTTGCATGTATTATATTTTCCAATGTTTCACTTTCAACCTGTTTTTGTCCTTGTGTGTAAGGTGTGTCTCTTGTAGACAACATATAGATGGCTCATATTTTTTTATCCATTCTGCTAGTCTTCATCTTTTGGGGAGTTTAATCCATTAACATTCAATGTTATTATTATAAAAGTAGCACTTACTTCAAATGTTTTATCCCTTGAATTTTATGTTATAGCTTACTTTTGTCTCTCTTTTAATTACCTTACTGATAATCTTCATTTATATGCTCTCCTCCAAGCCTCTTTCTCCTGTCTCTTCCTTTCAGCCTGTATTTAGTATTTCTGGTAGGGCAGCTCTCTTGCTGCTGAACTCTCTTAGTTTCTGTTTATCTGTGAATATTTTACACTCTCTCTTAATTAATTAATTATTGCATGGGCAGGCACTGGGAATTGAACCCCGGTCTCCGGCATGGCAGGCGAGAACTTTGTCACCGAATCACTGTGGCCTGCCCTCTCTCTTATTTTTGAAGGACAGTTTTGTCAGAAAAAGAATTCTTGTCTGGCAGCTTTTTTCTTTAAAAAAAGTGCCTTAAATACATCATACCGCTGTCTTCTTGCGTCTGTGGTTTCTGATGAGAAATCAACGCTTAGTCCTATTGAGTGTCTCTTGTATGTCATGATAGCTTTTCTCTTGCTGCTTTCAGAGTTCTCTCTTTTCTTTGGCTTTTGACATTCTGATTAGCATGTGTTTTGGAGCAGGTCTGTTTGCATTTGTTCTGGTCAGAGTATGTTGTACTTCTTGGACATGTACATTTATGTCTTCCATAAGAGTTGGGACATTTTTTCTCCATCATTTCCTCAAATGTTCTCTTTGCCCCTTTTCCCATCTCTTCTTCTGGGACATCCATGATGTATGTGTTCAGCTTCATGCTGTCATTCAATTCCTTGAGACCCTGTTCACATTTTTCCATTCTTTATCTCTTCTTTGGTATATAAGATTTAGTCTTCTAGGTCACTGATCCTTTCTTATTGCCTTTTCAAGTCTGGTGTTTTATGCCTCTGAGTATATTTTTAATCTTTTCCATAATTATTTTCATTACCATAAGCTCTGTTTTGTTTTTTGCATGCTTTCAAATTTTTCTTTATTCTTAGCTAGTGTTACCTTCATGTTCTTTCTCTCTTGCCATATTTTCCTTCATCTCCTTGAATTGCTTTAGGATATTTTTGAACATCATTGATTAGTTATTTCAAATCTGTGTCTTATCTGAAGTTTTAATTTATTCCTTTGAATGGGCCATATCTTCTTTTTCTTGGTATGGCTTATAATTTTTTGCTATTGTCTAGGCATCTGATTTTCTTAATGAGTTTACTATGGAGGTCAGTTTCTCTTTCTTAGAAGTTTCTTGTTGGTTGACTTTGTGCTAAAGCACTTCTTTGATACTTGGTTCAGCTTACTCTATACCTTTATTTAGAATTGCTTGTATTTAAGTGCTTGGATTTTTTTCAGCTCTTTTTTATCTGTTTCTTGCCCTGGATAAATAGCAGAATTTTTCAGATTGTACTATTTGTGCATTTGTTTCACACACCACCACTACCCCACCACCATCCCATCCCCACAGGACACATCTTCCTTTTCCTTGTTCCTCTTCTGGAAATGTTGATCTGTTCTGGTTTTTCATTTGTTTGTTTGTTTTTTAATGTGGACAGGCACTGGGAATCAAACCTGGGTCTCTGGCATGGCAGGTGAGAATTTTGCCACTGAGCCACCATTGCACTGCCCTCCATTTGTTCTTGAAATGCCTCTCTCTGTTTTTTTAAAAAATATTTTATTGACATATCTTTACACACATACACTCCATCCATGGCATACAATTAATGGCTTACAATATCATCATATAGTTGTGTATTCATTAACATGATTCTTTTTAGAACATTTGCATTACTCCAGAAAAAGAAATAAAAACTCACACATCCCATACCCCTTACCCCTCCTTCTCATTGACCACTAGTATTTCCATTTACCCAATTTATTTTACCCCTTACCCCCCTATTATTTATTTATTTTTAACCATATTCTTTTTTCTTATCTGTCCATACCCTGGATAAAAGGAGCATCAGACACAAGGTTTTCATAATCACACCATTACATTGTAAAAGTTATTATCTTTATACAATATCTTCAAGAATCAAGGCTACTGGAACACAGCTCTACAGTTTCAGGTACTTCCCTCTAGCCACTCCAATGCACAATGAACTAAAAAGGGTTTACCTATATAATGCATAGGAATAATCTCTAGGATAACCCCTCGACTCTGAAATCTCTCAGCCACAAAGACTTTATTTTGTCTCATTTCTCTTCCCCCTTTTGGTCAAGAAGGCTTTCTCAATCCCTTGATTCTGGGTCCCAGTGAATTCCAGGAGTCATGTCCCACATTTCAGGGAAATGTACACCCCTGGGAGTCATGTCCCACTTATGGGGGAAGTGCTGTGAGTTCACCTGCTGTGTTGGCTTAGAGAGGGAGTGAAATAAGTATATTTTTAACACTCCTTCTGTTACCTCTAGCTACTTTTACCTGGAGTATTAATTCTTGGAGGGGGATGTCCCCAGAGAGGATTCCTTTATGTCAGTTTTTCTTGGTCAAAGCAGGCCCACAAAAGGAGTGTAGATTGGTTCTAAAATACCATGGGGAGGAGACCCAGAAGGACACCAATCTTCTCTTTGACAGTTCCCTGAATCTGTGCTTTCCTGACCTGCTTAGTAGATGGTACTCTTCAGCCAACTGTTCCTGCAGTCCCAAGGTGGTACCTTGCCTTTAATTCTCAACTACTCAGCCTCTATCCAGGACATGATTGAGACAGAGGTTGCCAGCTGCTTTTGGCAACAGCTGGTTGAAACTGTTGCTTACATCCCAGACCCTGTGATCTGAATTCTCTAATCAAAAGCCATAAACTGCACTGGGCCATGCCCCCTGCTGCCCTTTAGCAAATTGTTCCCTGCTACTTCAAGAAGTCTCTGTGTCTGTAATTCAGCCCTGCTTCCTCCCCTGCTGGGGATGGGGTTGACACAGAGGCTTCTGGCTTCTCTCTGTCCTGGGCAGGTTGGAACTTTAGCTGTCCTTGGAGCTTGGCATCACCATCTGAATTTGGTAATCAAAGCTGCAGTCCATTATGAACAGACATTTGCACACTGATACTCATAGCAGCATTATTCACAATTGACAAAAGATGGAAATAACTCAAATGTCCATCCAATGATGAATGGATAGAGAAAATCTGGTATACACATACGGTGGAATGTTATTCAGCAGTAAGAAGGAATGAAGTTCTGTAGCACACGACAACATGGATGAACTTTGAGGACATTATATTAAGTGAAATAAGTCAGACACAAAAGGACAATAATTGTTTGATCTCATAAATATGAGTTAAGTATAATCACTAAATTCAGAGAGTAAAAATCTAGGATATAGGTTACCAGGAAATAGAATGTGGGTAAGAGAATGTGGAGTGGATACTTACTGTGTCAAGAATGTTTAACTAGGTGGAATTTAGATATTTGGAAATGGACAGAGGTGATGGTAGCACGATATGGTGAGTGTAGTTGACAGCACTGAATTGAGTGTGTGATTGTGGTTGAAAGGGGAAGTTTGGAGTCGGGTACGTCACTAGAAAAAAAAGCTAGAGGAGAGAACAGGGGACTGGGTATCACTGTGAAGTGGTGGGTGATGACTGTGATTAATGGTACAAAAATAAAATGTTCCTTCATGAACTAGAACAAATGTATGTAACTAGTACAAGGAATTAATAGAGTTGTATATGGGTAAAAACGCACCTATTATAAACTGTGGACTATAGTTAATAGAAACATTTTGATATTATTTCATTGACTAACAAATGTACCATACGAATGCTAAAGGTCAGCAATAGGGGCAGAGAAAAGGTATGGGGTGTATTTTTGGTTTTTTTTTCATTTGAGTAATGAAAATGTTCTAAAATCGATCGTGGTAAGGAATACGCAACTGTTTGGTGGGCTGTGAACCATTGATTGTACACTTTGGATGGATTGTTTGATTGTGAATATATTTCAGTAAAACTGCTGGGAAGGGGGAGCCTGCAGCCTGTGCCCAGCCTTGCCCCTGCCCTTGTCGTGGGGAATTGCCACCCTTCAGCAAACTGGTCCCTTCTGCCCCAAGGAGTTACTGTGTCTCTGAATCGGCCCTGCTTCCTCCCCTGCTCTGGGTGTGGCTGAAACAGAGGCTGCCAGTGGCTTTCTGTCTGGGGTGGGTTGGATCGTTAGCTGTCCTGTGAGCTGGAATCCAGCAGTCTGGATTCACTAACGAAAAGCCACAATTGGTACCCGGTTGTACAGTATATTTCCTTCTGCTCTTCCCTGGATACTATAAAGTGTGCTTCTGGCCTCCAGAGCCCCCAGACACTTGCTTCAGACAGTTCCTGGCTGTTTAGTAGCTGCCCTAAAGGATCAGCTGAACCCTAGGGCTCCCTACTCAGCCATCTTGGCCTGCTGACTCCCCTTAGTGAACATTTTTATAATACATATATTGTGATAACCCGTGCCATATATTTTAAAATGTCAAGTAACCCAAGGAAAACCCTCTGCTCAACTGTTTTTAGAGCCAACGCGTACCTTGCTAATTTACAAGTATGTTTTCTCTTACAAGATGTGCTAGGTATTCATATCTTTCTTTTTTCTCCGAAACTCTAGCATACATTCCTACTCCAATTTACTTCGGCGCAGTTATTGACACCACCTGTATGCTCTGGCAACAGGAATGTGGAGTTCAGGGCTCTTGCTGGGAGTACAACGTGACGTCGTTTCGCTTCGTCTATTTTGGCTTGGCGGCCGGCCTCAAGTTTGTCGGCTTTATCTTTATTTTTCTGGCCTGGTACTCCATTAAATACAAGGAGGAGGAAGTGCAGCGGCGGAGGTGGAGGGAGTTCCCGCTGAGCACCGTGAGCGAGCTGGTGGGCTGCCCCGTCCGCGCGGTGGCCCACAGCTGCGCCCGGACCAGATCCTGCCCCGCTTTTAGCACCCAGGGAGATTTCCGCGAAGAGACTGGTCTGCACAGAGGGACCCAGTCCACAGCACAGACCTATCCCGGGCCGTTCCCCGAAGCAATAAGCTCTTCAGCAGACCCAGGGCTGGAAGAAAACCCGGCTGCCTCGTAGCCTCTCTCCTGAAGCTTGAAAATGGAAGAATTTAGTTTTGTTGGTTGAGTTGAATATGGCGACTTGAGAAACACCTGTGCCTTCTTTTCTTTCTTTTTTAACGTCTGAAGACACCGATCCTCAAACCAACGAAACTCAGTATAAACAGCCACTGTTGATTGAGGGCTGGATACCTCAACAAGGCTGAGAGCCTTTCCCCATTCTCTCCAAGGAGGAGGAGTCGGAAGTTGGGTCCCTTACCATCTCTGCTATGTTTATTCAATCCTCTTGTTCCGATGTGGTGGGAGAGTGAGGTACATGGTTAACCCCGTCCGGGGCAAGGTCATGGCAGTATATACCCTTAGCGGACACTTCGCACACACCATGACTTTGCATTTTCAAATCAAAGTTTTTAGCTAGGAATATCTACTGTGAGTTCTGCTACAAAGCACAAATGAATTTGCCTCAACTATGCAATTTGACTGGGAAAATGTAAGCGCAGCGTGTTACTTCTGCTTTCAGAGATTGAGCAGGTACATTTTTGACAGAAAGGAGTCCACCTTTTCCTAAAGTACTGTTAATAGCATTTTAAGCCATACCCGAGTTACAAGTCAGGTAGAATTTTTCAAATGCTTCAGAAGGAATAATAAGCATAGCTTGATAGGAACAGTTAAATGTCATTTTGTAAGAACACATTCTCTGTCCTTCCCATCATAAGGTAGTTAAAGAGACTGCAGAATCATAAATCTGATAGCTAGAAAATAAACTCCGATGTTCTTTTGTTAGGGGCTTTACAGCTAGCGTGCTCACTCTTATAGTTAGAAACTAATTTGAGCTGCATAATATGGAATGAAACTGATGGTTTTTTCATCCAAGGAAATTGCTGCTGAAATTCCTTTGGGTCTTTAGGGTCTACATAAGGGAAGCTAAGAATTGTAGCCTTGGGACTCAAAGTAGTTGGAAAAAGAAATTCTAGAGAAGTAAGGCTGAGTCCTACCTGATCGTTTTAGTTATATCCCTGGAAGAAATGGCAAATCTGGTTTGTTTTGCTTCTGTGGTTCCTCCTGAAATAGAGTAATTAAATCAAGGAAGCTGTACCTGAGAAACAAAAATGACTTTGAATACAGGAGGAGTGAGAGCTGGAAGCTGGACCTAGATTATGATCCTAAGGAATGATTGCAAGTTATTTTAATAAACTAGCACATCCAACTGAATCCAGCTTTACCAAAGTTGGAATCATGTTACACGTCCCGTTGGTTCCTCTCTACCACAGCATTTTTGAAGCAATTCAGAGAGAAGAGTTTTCTGTTCCTAAATGCTCTCTGGGTTCATGCTTCGTCCCCTCCATGGCCATCCCTTGGTTTAGGCCTGTCACAGAGTACCTTCCATAGGTTCTTAGGATAAATGCCTCCTGACAGCATTGTGGACTAAGAGCAGGTTAACTCATGGCATCTGGCTGCTTAGAAAGTGAATCAGGATAACTCCGATTTGGGAGGGACTGTAAAGTACATACCAATAAAATCATGAACTGTTTCTGTCAAGGGTCCTGTGCTTATTTAGGGCTATTTTGTGAAATGGTTTCATTGGCTGGTTTACATACTTCCACAGAGCGGATGTGATTGACAGAACTGTCTCATGAATCAACCTCTTTCCCTCCAACCTTGGCGGCACTAGTGGAAACGTGAGAATATTTTTGAGTACTGGGTGGTTTTCCTCTTCACCTAGAAACTGCATTGGTCAAATGGCTCTCTTGGTTGCATGCAGTTTGTCGAGAGTGTTATCACTGATTAGACTGAGGCCTGGATATGAGTGAGGTGTGGGACCAGTGTTTTTAAGTGAGAACGATTTCCCTTTGCTTTTGAGCTTGGCTCGTGCGGAGGTGAGCCTGTGGCTTGGTTAGGTCCTAAGAACTACTTGTTCCTATAATTATACTCCTGTCTGTCAAGCTTCGATCAATGTGGTGTATCTGGAAGGACTTCAGAGAACATTCTTGAGTAACTTAGTGTCTACTCTGGGGCCTCAGAGTTCCTCTTTACCCTCTATGATTTATTGATCCTCCGGAAGAGAAAGTTTCTTTTGGTGGTAGAGCAGGAGATGTGCATTTTGGAGGAGGGGTGGTGGTTCCTTAATTTTTCTTTCTTTCTTTCTTTCTTTTTGGTGATTAAGAAACTGCACTGAGAGAATTTTGTTGGGATTGGCACATTTTTTGGTAGCTAATATTGTGGGTTCTAGCATCCTTAGAATTTCTCTCTTCAGAGTTCATTTTGAAATGAGCCTATCTCAGAACTCCAGAACAGGAAAACAAGGAACCTACTGGGTATAATTAGAGAGGCTCCCTTTCTTTAGTTTGAACAGTGACCTGGTTCAACAGTCATTGGCTGGGTGCCTGTTTTGTGTCGGGCACTTTATGGACACCTGTGGATCTGTTGGGGAGGGTTAGGACAGGAATAAAAGAAATTGACCAGGACCATTCCCCACAGTGTTAATCTTGTACCTACTCAAGTGTCTGATCCTTAGAAATAGCGGGCTTATCGTTAGTGTGTTATTGGTGAATGTAGAATAAGTAGTAAAAATCATGGAGACTGAAGTTTTGGAATAGGTACCAATTAAGAGTTGTTCCAAAAATGCTTTGGGCTCTAGTAGTGTCATTGGAATAATAGTATATAGCCATATACTATTATATACAAATATACAAAATAGTATATTTTGTAGATGACGCCATTTAATTGTATATATATATATATAAAGTTTTAGAGGTTTGTTAATAAATTGGTTGTGTTGCTTTATAGTCACAGCTCCTATGACAAGTTTTAATTGGCATTCTCCATGAGATTAGACTTATTATTACCTGTTTTTGGAAAAGGTCATCTTATCCTTTATTAACGCTGCAAATTAACGTATTATTTGGCTTTAAAATGCAAATAGAAAAGCCTTGAGTTGAGCCTATTAATTTAGAAAGTTCTTGGTCATGATGGGGTAGGGACAAGCTCCTTTGATTATCTTCATTAGCAAGAAATCCTTATCCTTTGGGGGTGGATTTACTTATTGAAAATAGTAAAAATCATCCAGAATCGGGGAGAGAGGGAGTAAAGGGGCACAAAAATAGAAACAAATTAGCATTGCTGGAATGCTAACTATTTGCAGAGTATTTTTGCCAGGCACTTGATGTACATCATCCATTTTAATCTTCCTGTTAACCTTGCAAGATAACCCTTTTTATTCTCTCTATATATATTTTAACAGATATTAAACATTGGTTCAGAGAAATTAAGTAACTCACTTAAGATTGTGCAGAATGGCTAGAATCAGGGTTTGCAGCATCCACTTCTTTATACCATATAAGGCATATGATAACTGTTGGTTAATAAAGGTGAGATGTGACTATATATTGGGAGATTAAAGCATTGCATCTTTTGATGTGGCTTGGGTAATGTTTCTGAAGAATAGAGAAGTTGTTATTTCTTTGTGTAAAATAGAAAAGGAAAAAAACGGGAAATGTCAAAATTTACTGTTGGACTAGATTTTAATGGTAAATTTACATTTACTTAACTAAGTGTTATAGTAAAAATGTTTGTCATAACATACCTCAAATATTTACTTAGAATTCATATCTACTACAGAACCAGTCCAATTTAGATGTTAACATCAAGTCTCAGTTTAGTTTTTGAAATGAAACATTATGAGGAAATGTCGTTCAGATTTTCTGCATCGGAGGTTTAGAAATTTCAGATGTAGATGTAATTTATCTTTCCCTTAAGAATATTAACATTTCTATTAATTATTTGGTTGATATCAGTTTTACTTTTCCTAATAAAGATTTTAGATGAACATATAGAAAGTACATATCAGATCAGGGCCCCCTGTGGTTTTACCTTTTTCAGTGCTGTGGTCACAAGCTGCAGCGTGCACTTGGAAACCTCAGCCCTGGCCGGGGGGTCTCATGGCCCCGGAGTCTAGGCGAGGTAATGGGAGTTTTACCTTCTCACCAAGCACCGTGAAAATCCTTGGGTCTCCAGTTCCAACTTGCGTTCTTCAGCGGGATCAGAGCCAGAACATTTCTTTCTGGAGCCTGTTTCATAGCATCCGTACACGTGCCAAAGAGAAGCTTGATAGTTTGGATGGACCTGAAATATTGGGGAGAATTTTCGAGTGTGTCCAGGAGCAGCAGTGGGTTGGACGCAGGCCTGAGGTGGTAGCCAAGCGTATTTGGTGACTTTGTGTATGCTTAAAACATCCTAGAGGGCTTGGAAAGAAAACCATTGGTACATGGTAGCATTCTGAGTATTCTAAGTAGCAGATATCAGAATAAACCCAGGATGGCTGACTATGGGTTCGCTGATTCTGTCATACAGACTGGAATATAGCCTTCACGTGTATTTGCATTTCCTATTTCACAGTACGAGGGGGTTGCGATGGCTGGCAGGCCGCATAGGCTGCCCTGTGCACTTTATCTTTTCTGCCTTCTCTCTTGTCACCATCTTCCAGGCTAGTTATATCTGTCCCAGACTTTTGCTACATTGGAATCAGATTTCTGTGTGTCCGAAGAGGTTTTAAGCATTACATTTTTCCTCTGCCCTAGGAAGGGTCAAATAGACAAAGACTTTCCTTAGTCGTTTGCTTTTGCAACATTAAAAAAACAGACAACAAAAAAAAAGCCTTGGTGCTAAAAGTATCTGATGATGCATATTCGCCACTACAGAGCGCTCCCGAGTGCACAATATTTCACTGCTAAGGGACTGTATGTGTTTTGCTTTTGGGAAGCTGGAGAATTTCTCAGTGAACAAGCTACTGTTATAACCACAGTTGACCCTTGGACTCTAACCTGCAGAAAATGAAGTGTGAAAGGTAATACTTTTTCTACAGAAAACTCAGCGCTTTTGATATTTGTTTGAGTAAGACGAATCAGAAGCTAAAAGTAATTTCAGAGAAAGGTAAAAAAAAAAGATTGCAGATAATCTTTTCTTATATCTTCACCAAAAAAAGCGCACACCCATGTAAGGTGTTTTTAATATTGGGGTTTTGAAGGTGGCATCTTTTTCTTGTATTCTACTGTTACATGTTAACATCGAGGGAGAAAATATTATTGAAAATTAAAGTGATTGGCAGGGACGTATTAAACCAAAACGGTGCACAGAAGTTTGAGTCCCAGTTTTTATTTGGAAATGAGAAATAAAAAATAACTGGTAAGATTTTATAGTGGGCATTTTTCTTAAAATACATACCTCTACCCAAAACCCCAAATGTTAATATAGAAGCATGAAATAGGCAAAGCAGCCTCAAATTCCTTAGTTTCAGGAAATGTAGTTCTGTGTCAAATAAACCGGCATTAGGATCCTTGGGGGTGTGTGTGTGTACAGCATGTGTGTAGAGTGTGCTTGTGATGAAAGACTGTTTGAGTTGTTATATATAAGGAGTTTGATTTTGTGATTTTTTAAAATGAATATTTATTTGAAGACCTAGGATAATTTAAAATATGTATAATTTCATTGTGTTTAATGAAACCTATTATTAATGTACTAGTCAACCTTGGTTTACAATATCTTGAATACTTGATCATTGAAAATTAAAAAAAAAAAAAAAAGAACCATAAAGAAAACAACGTGTGTTGGATTGAAATTAGTTTGTCTTTTTAAGAATTTTGTTGTTTGAAGAGATGGAGCGATGATGCCAATGTGAAGTCCCGGTCCCCACAGTGAAGACACAAGAGGTTTGACAGGCTTAAAGAGCCTGCCACTCACTCTGAAAATGTCGGTAATGAATTTCTTACCTAATTGACAACTCTGCCTTGAAGCAGAGTGAAGTGTAAACCACTGGGATTATAGTTTTAAGAGCCTAATCTAGCACATTTTTCATTAAGTCATCAAAGAAACCAAAGAGAATAATTTTAAGTCATCACTTATCTATTTAAATTCAAAATAGCACTTGCAGATTGTGGGGTTCTGTGCCTTTGAATATGGTTTGTAATAGACAGGATCGGCTAAGTTAAGTTGTCAATAGCGTGCTAACCCCACGTCACACTGGCTTACTAGCACAAAGGTGTATTTCTCATTCATATTAGATGTCTATTTTGGGTCTGTTCCACATAGTCCTTCAGTGACTGAAACTGACCGAGGCCCCTCCATCGTCGGGAACTTTCAGGATTGGTCTTGGGGTTGCCGAGTCAGGAAAAGGAAGAGCCTAGCGAATAGCAAAGGGGCGTTCTCTGCCTCGCTTGAGAAACGTCACCTGTCTCTGCTTGTATTTCAATGGCTTGAACCAGCCAGCTGGCCCTGATTAACTGCTGAGCCCGTAGGGAAGCAAGTGGTGAGTGTTAATTTATCTTTGCCATACAGCTGACAAACGGGTTAAAAACGATTTCAGAAGTCCAGTTTGTTCCAAACACTTAAGGGAGTCTCAAACATGATAATAATGAACAAGAGGTAAATATCTAAACCTGGTCAACAAAGCAGTTAAAAACCTCCTTCCCCCAGTCTCTACCGAATGTCAAACTGATCTTTGCCTAAGTGGTCTGGGGCTTTTCAAACTCCCCCTCGGAGAAAAGGTGCTGGACCTTGAGGTGTCTTCTGATCGACAGTAGAGTTTTCTAAACACAGTGGCATCTAAAACTTTTGGGTGAGAGGTGGAAGGAGGTAAAGGTGTCATGGAAATAACAGCATGACTCACAGACTGAAGCAGAAGGTGTTTATATTTAGAACCCTGCCTTGAGCACTCTCTGGGAGGAAAGCGCGCGATTGATTTCCATTTCTCACTCCCTTAACCACCGCACACCTGAACTAAAGGGTCAGAATGGCCCAAGATACTCGGAGGCATGGTTGGGGGTGTGCGAACTTCTGAGTAGACCCTTATTTTCCCCGTGGCTGTGTGCATTCACCAAGGAGCCATTGGTGCAAATAGCAACCCCTGAGCAAATCTCCCAGCGATTCCTCCGTTATGTGTGCGTTTGTAGACCAAAGGGTTTTCTCCTGAATTTCTTACATTTTCCAAACTTTTTTTGGGGGGTATAAACAGGCATTTTGGATATTGTGCTTCTTAAAATAGATACATTAGACCTTTTCTCTAAGAAATATATATAGAGAAAAGGTTATGAATGTAGCCATTTAGCTTCCTTGCTTTAGCCCCAGACTTGGTATAACATCAGAGTTTTAAGAGCTGTAAAAAAGCATCCAGTCCTCTGTTCTTTTTAAAACTGCCAGATGGGCAGAGATGGCCTGTGTGGCTTCAGTGTATGGGAGCCAAAAAACATTTTTAATTGCACAAAGTCATCGGAAAGCAAGGAGATCAATATTCGGTGCTCACTTTAAAATGTAAATGCCGAAGTTTGATGCCGTTCCAACTCGTAATACCAGCATAAATCGGTAGAAAGCTAAAATTGTTCTTTGGTCTGCTGGGATGGCTAAAATCCTAGGCACTGAAGAGAGAGTGGGCCTGCCATGGATCCAGTTGTTCTAGATGTGTTTCTGTCATAATGTTAGCTCTGAGAGAAGAGCTGCTGCTTTAGAAATCAAGAGATGGCAGCTTTGCCACAACCCAGACCTCTGGCGCCAAGTGAAGTCTTTAGCTGCACTAGAGCGCCACCTAATGGCTTAAGGAGAAATCATGTGTTCTACTCAATTTCTTCGACCTTCCGGTTTCAGGGTTTGGGGGTGTGGGGTTCTCGGGGTCCAGAAACATATTAGAATGGAGCAAAGTTGATGATCTCTCCTCTTCTGCTGAAACCTATTAGAACTTGGAGTGGTTCCACTTTAGCTCTGGTCACCTGCCTTATTGGGGCTGGGGTCAGAGAGAAGATGGATGGGGGCAGATAATACAGGTTCTGGACTCCAAAGTCCTGGGAGGCCCACAGTGTGAGAGCTAGAAGACCCATCCCAGAGGGGAATTACCTTTTCTCAGTAGAAAAGCAGGAACGCCCAGCCAAGAAAACCACAAAGACTCCAGTTCCCTTTGTCCCCCACCCCTCTGCAGTACTTTCCTGAACTTCAGGGGTCAGAATCTCTGGTTCCAACAGGAAAAATCTGAAATTTGAAGGTCATTCTCTCTAATTACTTCATACAGCAGGAGCTTAACTATAAGGCACGAGGTCCTGTGCTGGTGAAGTCTCCAAAGTCAACAACACAGCTTACAGAAAAGGTGAGCTCACCAGTTGCATCTGAAAAATCGTCATATTCGGGTAAGGAATGGGAAAGGATCAGTCATGCATGGGGCCAGTTATTCTCAACACTTTGGCCCCAGGCTTGGTACACAGCAGTGCTTTCTTACTTGGGGGAAGGTGGAAAACGGGGAAGATACTTGTGTCCAGGGGTAGGGGACTCAAGGGAAGTTTACATGGAAAAGGTAAAATGGGAAATGACAGATTTGAAAGGCAGATGAGATTTCTATAGGTTGGCATGGGGCATTGCAGTATAGAATATAGACAGAAGGGAAGATGGAAAACAAGAGAGGAATTCAGCCCTGGGAAGGTGGGGCTAATCTAGGGGAAGGGGATGGGGGTGTTAAGTATTCATTTCTTCTTCTTTTTTTTTAAACCAAAATACCCTGCAAATGCAGATGGTCTTAGAATTTTTTTTTAAAAAAAAAGGCTAGGAGGGGCTTCAGAGATTATGTAGTTTGCACATGGCCAATAGGTTTTTATCTGGCACTCCAATACCGATCCAGTAGTGTTGCTAGTAGGGAGCCTGAGAACTGGGTTGAGGATTCTAAGGCTCCCTGCCCTCTGGCTTAGTGTCCTGATGGGTTAACAATGTCTGCCCTGGCACATTTTGGTAAAAGAAAGCACAGAGTCTATGTATCTGTCATCCTTGATTCAAACCTTATTTTACAGTTGAGGAAGCTGTTTTAGATTATGTAAACTTTTTCATGATCACCCAGATAGTAAAAACAGAGGTTAGAAAAAACGTAAGTTAACTTTAAACTTATTATGTTCTTTCCACTGCTCTTTACTAAATGGGTTCCCACTATTACCCCTTTCTTCCCCAGTCTGGTGTGTTTTTGGCGTGCATGTGTGTGCACCTTTTTAATGGAGAGAGTATAGATAGGGGGACTGGCCCTTGCCTCTGCTAAATCTTTTTCCCTGTTAAAGTAAATCTCTACTGTGGTGAATGGGAAGTCTAGAATAAGCACAGTCCTTAGGGGCATCAGCTTCTTCACAGAAAAAGGGAGCGGGTGGCCAATTTCTAAGGGAGTGTCAAGATCTGAGATGTCCCTCTCAAGCCTCTTAAAAGAGTTAAGTATTGAGTATTGAATGGAACTAAAATGGAATCGCTTCTAGGTTAGCACATTTGGCATTATTGCTTTTTACAGGCCAGGAGCAAGGCACAAACACATACCTTTGGGGAAACAGTGTAATCTTGGATTCTGTTCTCTTAATGAAATTATCATTCCCTCAATTATCCAAGAATTGAATTGGGAGGTCCCCAGATTCTTTGCTTTTTCCCCCTTTAATCAGAATCTTCTGATTTTTGGATTTGTCACCAACTGTTAGCCCCTCTAACTGAAGGGGGAAAGCTTTCCCAGTACTTGAAACAGAAGGAAGCATGTGGGATTTATTCAGCAGAAAACTTGGTCTTTGAAGGTTACTGGTTCTCCAGCAGTCTAAAAGAACCCACAGTGCCTTTGGTGGGCCTGGTTGTTTTCTTTTGAAAGTCTTGGTGTGTGCTGTCCAGGACTGGCTACCTAATTTGTAGGGCTCAGTGCAAAATAGAAATGCAAGGCCCTTTGGTTAAAATTCAAGGGTTTCACAGCAGAGCATTAAACCAAGCATGGGAACCTTCTGGGTACTGGGCCATGTGGGGCTGACCGTACACGAGATACCAGGGAGCCGGCCAGGGGCTGCTGCTCCCATGTCCTTGCTGCTAGCACTCGGGTAAACCCATTTTGAAATCATTTATCTCTGTTCTGTAGCACAGTGACTCTGAGCCATTTGTATAGACATTGCCAAGAATTCAAATAAGGTAAAATGAAAATCAGGATTCAATTTTATTTGCAAGGATAGGCCACAAAAATTTAAGTTGATATCTTTGAAACAGGTAAAGTTTAAACACCTTTTATTTCAAGAAATATTGCTTCTAGACTTTCCTGAAGCCAGAATTGTTCTATAAAAGTATTACAGAATATCATACAAGATGAAAAAACACAGTATGCGTCCTAATAACTTGAAACCTCTTTACAAAAAACATCATTCATGATCATAAATATGTTTAGTCTGTCATTCAGCCAATGACACACATCTGATAAACAGCCAGTTAATTTTAACATATGTACAGAGTCTAAGATAAGACTTTTGGTAAGGTTATCAAAGATTCAACTATTACAAATTAAGGTAAGCTCTTTTAAAGAAAATTTAAACAGTTAAAACAATTTATGTGTTTGAATTATCTAAAAATAAAATCACTGTTATGCAAGAAAACAGAACTAAGAATGAAAGTATGAATATTCTTGGAAAGTTAAATATGGTACTGATAACTCTCAATGAGGTAATCCTTTTGCTGGTATTTAAAAATCTGATACCAAACAAGATTTTCAAGAATACAGATTTTCAACAATTTTAAATCATGCCTTAAAAAAATGAGAACTTGGTAAAGTGCTTAATCGCACAACACAATTTGTGAAAGTAACTGTGGTATGTTTCAGTCATGAAACATTTGTGAGTTTATTTCACTGAAAAACAGTTCTCTTATGTAAATTCAAAACTAAACATATTTTCTCAACACTTGCGCTTATTAACGATGCCAACAAGTTAAAATTTTGCAGTCTTAAGGATATGATGAGCACCTGGAGGCTAGATACAGAGAAAGCAGGCAATCTTTGTTTGGTTTATTTATTTTTACTGCCAACGGCATTATCCAGGCCTTTCTGCTAATCGAGTTTAGCAAGTCGAGGTAAAACACATGCAATATTTCCTGGCAAAAAGAGTAATGTGAAACAATATGTGAGCTATACCGTGTTTGTCCATGGGAGTTGGTTTTACTGTCACATCGGGAGCAGTGAGACTGTGACAAGCCATCAAGAAAAGCCGACTAACCAAATAGACATAGCATTCAGATATCAAAGTGCAAAAATCACTTAACTAAACGGAGTAGACAATTCCAGTGGTTAAAAGTGAATCAAAACTCCATTATGCAGGGAGTGGAAGTGTGCCAAAAAATTCACTCCTGTTCTAGAAATTTGTCCCGTTTCTCGCCATCTTGATTAGAAAACATTTATATATGCTTGTCCCCCAAAACTTTCAAAAGATAATACTGTTTTAGCACACACACAAAAATCCTTTATAGTTTTGAAAAATGGTAAATTAAAATAATGAGCCCCTGTGTGCACATTGTTCATATGCACAGAAATTTCTGCTGCATGACTGTATCTAGGAGAGCTTGGAGTGCTGGTAACCATGATTGCCTTTATTAGTTTACTAATAAAAAGATTAAAAAAAAATACTGTGTATAGGGTAACAATGTCATCTAATGAGGGGAGAGAGTGGAGAGGAGGCACTGCCTTCTAAACTCTGCAGGTTCTCCCTTTTATAAGTCTTCTCCACTTTGTCTGACATCCTGTCCACGGTGCTGGAGTCCAAAGGCTGCTCACCTAAGGATCAGCGGTTCCATCAGAGCGCACAGGAAGATACAGCTGATCTTCAAAATCAGCTGTGTGTGCAGGGCTGTCCTGGGGGAATTCTTTCCAGAGCCTGTGACTGGGCTGCAGAAAGGGGCTGTGCTCCATTGTGAGCTCTGTCCTGCCATTGCCACTGAAATCCGTTTCAAAACGATTCATCGCTCCCTGTCCCATCCGTTTTTCAGTTTTATGGTATCTCCAGTGTTCAGAATTCACTCGACTGACTTCTGGAATGTCATTATTCCATTCAAGTTCATTCTCTGGACTTAACGTTGGTCGGTTCAAATACAGGGTTCTGAAGTTGGCTGGCATGGTCAAAGGAGGCAACTCCCCAGCTGCTGGACTTGGGTGGGGACCGGACTCAGCAGAGGCCGTCTCCACCGGCACAGGCGACAGAGCCAGGAACCCATCACTTTGAGCGGGTTTAGTCTTGCTTGTTTTATTTTGTTCACGGTGACTGTTCAGCAGTGCAAATACTCTATCTACATCCTTCAAGTAATTAGTCCAATCAACCAGACTAAGTCTATAGTTTTGTCTGTACTCATAGATGCTTTCGTTGACACGGTATAAGCCATCCAGGCCTTGCCAGGTGATGTCTGCGATAAGACTGGGCAGATTAACCTTCCCATCCATCCCATAGCTGGCCTCTGCTGAAAGACATTAGAAGGTGGCTCATGAGTAGAGAAAATACTACCTACTTATCCGAACAAGCAGCCCATAAGAGTAAAAGGTAGGGATATGTGTGTGATAAAACCTTTACTACTTACAGAGCTAATAGGTGAATGATGGATTTAAAAGTATTTTAATGTGATATGTCGTTATTGACTAGAAATTTTTATTCTACATACCCTACAATGATACTCTGTCTTTAATCAAATGCTTGCATCTGTCTGTCTGAACGTTTTTTTTTTTTTTTTGCCCTAAAAGTTCTATGCCCTAGGAAATCTATCCTGGAGTATTTTCCAGTGTATAAAGAATGTACAAGCTTTCTCTCCCTAACAACCTTCCAAACCACTGTTCTGCAGAAAATTAGGTGTGGCCCAGTTTAATGCACAAAACCATCCACAAACCAATACAGAGCAGGAAGAAGTAAAATTGTACTCTAATGGAATCAGAAGACAGAAAATGCTCCATTCTTTAAATCACCTATAAGTAGAAAGTTAATGTCAAATCCCAGCACAGCTATATTTCACACAGCAGCCACAAGCCCTGGGGAAAGAGTGAATGGAAGAAACAAAAGGGAAATGAGGATGGAGCCATAGATCAATCTAAAGCCATTGCTGTAAAGAATGTCAACCTTGAGTATAAAATGCTATAAAGGGGTTCCATGAAGATGGTGGAATAAGGAGCAGCAGAACTCACTCCTCCACCAAAACACCTAAGGATCAGGGAGGGACAGACAAACGCCAAAGCAGCTGTTCTGGGGCTCAGGAGCCCAGGGAAGGACCTTGCAACATACTGGAAAGAGCAGGACAAAGAAACAGAAAAACTATGATGGAGAAACTTATTGACTCTACTCCAACAATTTTAAGGCTAAATTGGATCTTGGGGGTCCCACAGCCTTGCCCCTTTCAGGACAGGTGCCTGTCGTGCCATGATTTCCACCTGCCTCAGAAGTGGAACAGAGGGCTATAAAATAATCATTTGCCTTTGACAACCTATTCCCCCAGGCCCTACAAAAGAGTGTCATCCGCCGGTCAGGCTGGGAAAGTGTAGTCTTTGGAAACTGCTGTCCCTGGGCAGGATCCTCTGGAACAGGTCTGCACACCCAGCATGGGACCCACCCTCTTTCCCTGGGAAATACTGATAGACCAAGTGCCAAAGAAGAGCCTTCACATGCAATAAACCCAATCAACAACACAATCTTAGAAAAAAGGACACTAACTTTCAAATTTCTATCAAGATGACCAGTTGTCCAGATACCAGCAAAAATTACAAGCCATACTAAGAAACAATGAGATGTTGCCAAGCCAAAGGAACATTTGGAACAACTAACCAAAGATATTTGAACATCTTTGTTGAACAAAGACTTGTTTGAAAAAAGCCTCCTAAATTAATTCAAGGAGATGGCTAAAGAGATAAAGGATATTAAGACACTAGAGCATAAAGAAGAATTTGAAAGAATAAAATAGAAAATAACAGAACATATGAGAATGAAAGACAAAAGAGCTGATATTAAAAATACACTAGATGAACACAACAGCACATTTAAAGATGCAGATGAAAGGGACACCGAGCTAGAAGACTGAGCAACTGAATTCAAATACACAAAAGAACAAATGCAGAAAAAATTGGAAAACCTTATATAGTCTCAAGAAAATGATTGGTAATACATAAGTGCGCAAATACATCAGATTTGTTCTAGAAGAAGAAGGGAAAAGGGCCAGGGAGAATATCTGAAGAAATAATGGCTGAAAATTTCCCAACCATTATAAGAGACAAATATGCAAACTAAAGGAGGCTAATACATTCCAAATAGATTACTAAACCCACTCCAAGACACATACTGTCAAAAAATGCCAAAGGGATTGAAAAGGGTGGAACTAACTGACCCAAACAAATGGACTGTACCCAGGCCCTGCCCTGGTGAGAGAGGAAGGACCTCTATTTCCCTTCCCCCTTCCTTATTTAAGTGAAGCAATAGAAGCAGATGGTCCCAGTGTTGGGGGCCTCTTACCTGTATCATCTTTTGAGAGTACCCACTTGTTTTCTTACATGACTATCTAATAAATTTCCTATGTACTTGCTCTATTATCAAAACAAAACAAAAGCTATAAAGAGAAGGATAGAAACCTGCAGCAAAAGAAGAAAGATTCATCACACACAAGGGAAGCCATATAAGGCACAATGCTGACTTTTCACCAGATACCATGGAGGCAAGAAGACAGTGGTATGGTGTATTTAAGATACTGAAAGACAATAACTGCCAGCCAAGAATTCCATATCTAGCAAAGCTGTCCTTCAAACATGAGGAAGAGTTTAAATCTTCAGGATTAACAAACTAAGAGCATTTGTTAAGAGTCCTGCCAGCTGAAAAGAAAAAACAGGCCCACCAATCTCTATCTCCTAGCAGTAAGTATAATTAAAGAGTAAAACTAGGGCCTGCCCATGCCACACACACACACACACACACACACACAAAATAATAATAATGACTATAAAAAGCCAAAGGACAAAATGGCTGAAATACTATCTTAACAGTAATGATAACATTGAATGTTAATGGATTAAACTCCCCAATCAAAACACACCAACTGGCAGAATGGATAAAAAGCATATGAGCCGTCTATACACTGTCTACAAGAGATTCACCTTATACCCAAGGACACAAAAAGGTTAAAAGTGAAAGGTTTGAAAAAGATATTCCATATAAATAGTAATCAGAAAAGGCCTGGGATAATATACAAATCTATGGACATTAAACAACAGTGTTAAACAATTACTGGGTTAAAGAAGAAATTGCAAGAAAAACCAGTAAACATCTCAAGTTGAATGAAAACAAGAACACAACACGAAAACTTAGAGAATGCAGCAAAGGCAGTAGTACAAGGGAAATTTATAGCCCTAAATGTCCGCATTAAAAAGAGCGAACATCCTATTATGATGATAAAAAAAAAATATTTAAGCCTTCTAGCCTCCTCTATTCTGGAGCAGCTGGCAGGAAAAATCTGAAAGGATGTTATGGTAGCATGACAAACTTTGGGATCTGTCCTATAGCTACTTGTTGAAGACTGCTTTGAAAATTACTGCTTTTATTTTTCTTTGTATGTGCTACACTACACACTGAAAAAGCAAACATCAACAAAATGAACTAGAAAGAGAACAGCACACTTACCCCAAAGCAAGCAGAAGGAAGAAACAACAAAAATTAGAGCAGAAGTAAATGAAATTGAGAACCACAACCACAACAAAAAATCCACATCAGCAAAACCAAAAGTTGGTTCTTTGAGCAGATCAATACAACTGACAAACCCTCGGTTGGACTGATAAAACAAGAGAGAAGATGCAAATAAAATGAGAGAGGAAACATTACTACTGACCCCACAGATTTTGGGGGGGGGGGTATTGAAAAATAAACTTAATTTGTTTCATTAAATAGTAAGCAAAAGTTTATTATTTAAACAGTAAAACCAGAAATTTAGCTAGATGGACACAGAAAAAAAGAGAAGCTGCAAATAAACAATATCAGAAATGAAAGGGGTGACACCACCACTGAACCCACAGAAATAAGTTCCTAAGAGGATACAATGAATAACTCCATGCCAACAAACCAGACAACCTAGATTAAACGGACCAATTCCCAGGACACACCAACAACCTACACTGACTCTAGAAGAAACAGAACACCCCAACAAATCACTCACAAGTAAAGAGATTGAATCAGTCATCAAACACTTCCCAACAAAGAAAAGCACAGGATCGCATGCCCCACAGGTGACCCATAGAAATTCAAAAAGATTTTAAGAGGATATTATGAACATCAATTGTACAACATCTAAATACACATTAACAACCTACATGGACTCTAGATTAAACAGAGGACCTGAACACACCAATCAGAAGAGACCAAAATAGTCATCCATTACCTCCCAAGGAAGCAAGCCTTCTCGCATCTTGTTGTTAAGCCAAAAAATGAAAATAAATAAAAACCTTCCACAAAGAAAAGCCCAGAACCAAATGGCTTCACATGTGAATTCTACCAATCATTGCAAGAAGTATTAATACCAATCTCATTCAAACTTCCAAAAAAAATTGGAAGGAATACTTCCTGAATTCGATGAAGTCAACATCACTCTAATAACCAAACCAGATAAAGATATAAGAAAAAACAACTTGCAGACCAATCTCTCTAGAACTAGATGCAAAACTCCTCAAAAAAAAAAAAAAAATAGTAACACACAAAATCCAACAGCACATTTAAAGAATTATACACCATGACCTGCAAGGGTGGTTCAATGGGGGAGGGGGGGCAATCAAGCAATGCCATACACCATATTAACAAATTAAAGGGGTAAACCACATGATCATCTCAATCGATAAACAAGTCATTTTACAAAACACAGCATCGTTTCCTGATAAAAGCACTTTGAAATATACGAACAAAGGTGACTTACTCAACATGATAAATGACACATATGAAAGACACGCTGATACTGTTGTACACAATACTGAGACTGAAAACTTTCCCTTTAAGATCAGGAATAAGACAGAGATGCTAATTGTCAGTACTGTTATCCATTAGTGTCCTAGAAGTTCTAGGTAGAACAATTAGGCAAGAGAAAAATAAAAGACATCAAATTGGAAAGGAAGAAGTAAAAATTTCCCTATTTGTAGACAGCATAATCCTATATTTAGAAAAGCCTGAGAAGTCTACAATAAAACTATTAGAGCTAATAAACAAGTTCAGCAAGGTAAAGGGATACAAGATCAATGTGCAAATATCTAGTTTCTATGTATTAGTCATGAGCAATCTGAGGAGGAAATCAAGAAAAAAAATCCATTTACAATAGCAACTAAAAGAACCAAATATTTAGGAATAAACTTTACATCCTTGGTTAAGGATCTGTACACAGAAAACCACAAGACACTGCTACAAGAAATAACAAAAATAAGCAATAAATAAATGGAAAGACATTCTGTGTTCATGGATTGGAGGGGCTAAATGTTGTCAATTCTGCCAAATGGATATACATATCCCTTTTCTTACACCTCATACAAAAATTAAATGGATTAAATTAAAAATAGAACTCCTAGAAGAAAACATAAGGAAGCATCCTAAAGATCTTATGGTGGGGGGAAGGTTTTTCAACTTGACAGCCAAAACCCAAGCAATGAAAGAAAAAAATATATAAATGAAGCCTCCTCAAAATCGAATACTTTGGGGCATCAAAGAATTTTCGAAAAGGTAAAAAGGTAGCCTCCTCTTTTCAAAAAAATACTTCGATGCCACATATCCAATAAGGGTTTAATATCCAGAATATACGAAGAAATCCTACAATGCAATGATAAAAACACAACCCAATTAAAAAATTGGCAACAGATTTGAATAGAAACTTCCAAAGATGAATTATAAATGGCTAAAAAGCAACTCAATAGCATTAGCTATCAGGGAAATGCAAATCAAAGCCAGAATAAATATTTCATACCTACTAAAATGACTGCTATTAAACAGGAAACTACAAGTGTTGGAGAGAAGGTGGAGAACACCTACTCAGTTCTTTTGAGACTGTAGATGGTGGAGCTGCTTTGGAAGGCAGTTTGGTGGTCCTCAGGAAGGTTAAGTATAGAACTTCCACATCATCCAGCAATCCCACTATGAGGTATATACTCAGAAGTGAAAGCAGGATGAAAACATATTTGCACACTGATGATCACAGGGGCACTACTCACAATCACCAAAAGACAGAAACAACCCAACTGTCTATCGACTAATGAGTAGATAAACAAAAAGCTGTATATACATACAATATTATGCAGCAGTAAGAAGGAATGAAGTCCTGAAGCACGCACCAACCTGGATGAATCTTGAGGACATTATGTTAAGTGAAACGCGTCAATACAAAAGGACAAATATTGTATGATTTCACTAATATAACTAATTATCATGAACAAATTCATGGAGTTAATATACACAATATAGGTTACCATGAGACAGAATGAGAGTAGAGAATGCTTAATGTGTGTAGCTTTTTAAAATAGGCTGAATTTTAATGAATGTTTGGAAATGGATAGAGATGATGGTAGCACATTAGCATGATTTTACCTAAAAGCACTGAATTATGTGTGTGATTGTGATTGAAAGGAGAAATTTAGGGTCATGTATTTCACCAGAAGGGAAGCTAAAGGCTGAAATGGGATTTTATAATACAGTGAACCCTGTGGTGGATCATAACTGTGATTAGGAGCACAAATAAAAACATTCTCTCATGAAGTACAACAAATGTACACCACCATTACAAGGAGTTAATAGAGTGGTATGTGGTGAGAAAAGTACATATAGCAGACTACAGACTACAGTTAACAGTATATCTTTAATATTCTTTCAGCAACAGTAACAAATGTACAAAAAGACACACCAGTGCTAAGGGGCAATAATAGGAGATAACAAGCATGGGATGTGTTGGTTTATTGAAAACGTACTAAAAGTGATTGTGGTGATGAATACACAGCTATGTGATGATATGGTAAACCACTGATTGCATACTTTGGATGGATTGAGTGATATGTAAATATGCCTCAATAAAAAAAGCAAAAAAATGAAAAAGGGCCTGGTTTGGGACAGCACTGATGATGAGGAAGGGATTTCCAAGTGTGCACGATTCCATGTGGTAGTCCTTTACTCTCAAGGCTTCAGGGAGACAAAAGAGCACAAAAGAAGATAAAAGGACCTTTTGGAAAAAATGAAGCTAAAAAAGGAATTTCAGATTCTATAAGAACAAAAGAGAAAAACCTTGAAAGACATACAACCTCTCATACCACAAATACATTTATTAAAAGATAAGTAGGTGAATCACAGAAGAGGATGTTTGTTCTTAAACATCAAATCTGGTAAATACTCCAAATCCACAAAACCAATATAAGCAGTCAAAATTTTTACAAAATAGAAAATGAGAATCAAGACCTAATACCTTATGAAAACGTCCTTGTCAATAAACTGCAAGAGAACACTTCTTACACAATTAAATGTCCTCACAATCAAGGAATGTGAAGTCCATCTTAAGTCAGATATTACATGTGAACCAAAGATCATAGATCCATTCAAGCTCTACTTCAAATAGCAAGGCAACAGGCATCCAGAGAAAGATACCTTAACTCCAAAGAAAGGGCCTATAAAGTTTAGGGGTTCTCTCTTAGCTGGGAAGGCGCATGGTGACATCTGCTAGGTTTTTCCCCAGGATTCTTTAAAGGGCTTCCCTGGGGGCTTTTTCCAAAATAGTTCCTTCTTCAAGGGCTCCAGTAAGCAACCCCACCTTGACTGGGTAGAGACACATCTCCATGGAAACCACGTAATCAAAAGGTATCACGCACAGTTGGGTGGGTCAGATCTCCACAGAAACAATCAAGAAGCACCCACCTAGCAATAGTGAATGAGGATTTAAAGGACATGGCTTTCTGGGGTACACAATAGTTTCAAATCAGCACAAGATCAAACTCCAATTAAAGATGTGATGAAACTGATCTGGTCCGAGAAAGGACTAGGCAAACTTCAGCAAAAGGATTAATGGTGAGCATTTAATATGGTTATTAGTTCCAAAAGTAAAACAAAACATTCAAGAGTTACACAAAGGTAGGAACAAGAGTACGATAACACATCCACACGTATGATATATGAGACAAAGTAGAAATCATGAAACTAAAAATTGGAAGAAGAACTAAAAGAGAATAAGCTCATTGATTATAATATTGGCAACAGTACAACATAAAAAAATGACATCAAAATATGGCCAACATGATGATAAAAAAATTAAGAAAACAGGGGACTAGAAACAAGAAAAAGGTTTAAGTACAAAGGAAGCCAAGAGGACAAAAATACAAAATTTCCTAAGTTCCAAAGGAAATTTTTAAAAAAGAACAAGCATCTTTATAAAGAAGAAACTATGAAAAATATTAAGATAAATACGTAGAAATATAATAATGGAAGACATGAGTGAAAACAGGTCAAATGAACTAAAAATAAGTAAAATGTTAGACCACAAAGAAAGGTAAGAATAAGTTGCATAAAATAGAAATATTATAAACAACTCTGAGAACACAAAATTGGAAATAAGAAAAACCAAAAAGCCCTTTCACCTGGAACTTAACAAACCTTCTATTAAACACCTCCTAGGTGAAGAGGGAAATACAATCCTAAAATTACAAAATTTCTTCAAATAAAAGAGATTGTCTGTTTGAATTTGTGATACATTTAAAGCCATAAAAAAAAAAACCCTCAGACTCAAACTATTATTTAACATAAATGAATCGAATCCCAAACTCAAAAAACTAAAAAGAGAACAATGTAAACCAATGGAAAACACAGGAAGGAAATAAAAAGACAAAAGCAGAAATAAGATAGAATAGAAAAATGATACGTATAATAAATAAAAATCCTGATTCTTGGTAAAGTATAACAAGATAGACAAATTACTAGATAACCTAATCAAGAAAAGGGGAAGAAGCTAAAATATACAAAATAAAAATGGAAAGAAAAATAATCATTGAAATATACAGCACTTAAAAAAAAAATCACAGGAGGTTATTTGCAGACCACACTGTGAATAAATTTGAACATCCAGAAGAAATGGATAAGTTCCAAGGTAAACACAATTTACTCACACTGACTCCAAATAGAAAGCTTAAATTCCATAAAAGAAATAGGTTATCAAAGAACCAACTGACAAAGAAGCACCAGGCCCATATGATTTCACAGGAGAATTTTACCAAACTTTCAAGATAAAGAGAATTTCACTGCTATCTAAATTGTTTCGACTCCGTGGTGGACCCCAGAAAAGCCATGTCCTTTAATACTCATTCAATATTACTGGCTGGGAGCATTTTGATTGTTCCCATGGAAAAGTGCTCTACCCAACTGCAGGTGGTAAGTTTTGATCAGATAGCTTCCATGGTGTTGTGACTCCACCCATTAATCCTTTAAAAGAGGAAACATTTTGGAGACGGTCCTTTTTTGTAGAGCCACGAGAAAGCCAGCAGACACTGCCACGTGAAGCAGGGAAGGCAGTGCTGAAGGAGAAGTTTATAATTCTAAATGCTTACATTAAAAAAGGCTTCATCAGAAAGCCATCAGTGTTTTGGGGCAGCCAGAAGGAAAAATCTGAGATGAGGGCATGGTACCCCATGACAAACCCTGGGAACTGTTCTGTAGCTGCTTGTTGAAGTGTGCTTTGAAAATTACTGCTTTTCTTCTTTTCTTTGTATGTTGTATTTCACAACAAAAAATGGTTTAAAAAAAACTGTAGGCAGTTATAATATTAGAGAAATTAAATTCTTGAATTTAAAAATTTGAAAATATTTAGTAACATAGCTCACTACCATAGCCAAGTTGATGTCTGTAGTAACTTTTTACTTGATATTTTGAGAACACACACAATTGACAGTTAATCAGATGGTATTTAAGATAGTGCTTTAATATTTAGAATTTATGAAACTGATATCTGCATCTATAGATTTTTTTTCCTTCCTTGCTTTAATTTTAAATTTGTTTATGAAACATATTTTACAAACAGGCTTTACAATAATTACTTAGATTTTTTTTTTTTTTTACATAAGCCTATGGATAAGCTAACTAAGATATCCATTTTAGGTGGTTACAATTTTCATGTTAATTGTAAAAATATTTGAGTCTTCATATTTTCCTGAAATCAGGAAAATATTTAATAATATAGGTCATTACTATAGCAATGCAGATATCCATAAGAACTTTCACTTGATATTTTGAGAACATTTACAATTTTCACAGCTGATCAAATGGTATCTTAGTGTTTAATACTTAGAATTTAAGAGCTTTGCTATCTAAATTTGTACATTTTTTCCTCATTGCCTTAATTTTAAATTGGTTTATGAAAGCTAATCTGCCAAACACAGGCTGTACAATACTTTTCTTAAATATGGCTATGGTTAAGCTAACTAAGATACCCATTTCTGGTGGGTCTAAGTGTATCGTTTGTTTTCTTAAATAAAATAAATAAATGAAAAGGCTTTATCAGGATAGAATTAAGGTAATTCAGAACACAGGGGTAATGAAGACATATCTATATTTTATAACCTCATCTACTCTTTGAGACCAAAGGAAGAAAGGCTTATTTTGTCCAGAATCTAAGTTTTCTGTAGCTCATAATCTAACTTAACCTGTCTGGAGAGTTCATTTAAACAATCCAAACACAGCAAGCTCATAAAAGAATGAGGGCCTTTAATCCTATATAGCTTAATGTGAGTCTTGGATACATCCCAGAATATATTAAGCAGATAATTAAAAAGTATTGGCAATGCCCCTTGAGGGATGGGAGAAGAAATATGGAACTATTAAACCTTACTACCAGGAAATCCCCGGATACTGTATCAAACATGAGGGGCACCCAAATCAATAGGCCTTGATCTTGAGGCTTGTTCTTATGAAGCTCATGTAGGTAGCGGAAAAGCTTAGCCTACTTATAGGTATGCCTAAGAGTTACTTCTGGAGGACCTGTTTTGTTGCTCAGATGTGGCCTCCGTCTCTCTAAGCCCAACTCTGCAAATGAAATCATTGCCCTCCCGACTATGTGGGAGATGACTCCCAGGGATGAGACTGGTCCTGGCACCATGGGATCAACAAGGCCATCCTGACCAAAAGGGGGAAAAGAAGTGGAAGAAATAAGGTATCAGTGGCAGAAACATTTCAAATAGAGTTGAGAGGCTACTCTGGAGGTCACTCTTACTCAAGCCTCAGTTAGACATTGCTACTTTTCATAACTTACCAAATGTCAATCAAAACCATTCCTGCCGGAGGAGGGGGGCCAAGATGGTGGCTTAGCAAGGTGCGCGTTTTAGTTCGTCCTCTAGAACAACTACTAGATAACCAGAAACAATACAGAACAGCTCCCGGAACCACGATAGTGACCAAACATACAACGTGCCCAGGACTGGAGCAGCTAGATCGACGAAAAATCTTTGGATCTGTGAGTTCCCCAAAGCCGCGGTGGCCGGCGGCCGGCACCCGGCGCCCCTCCCCCATGGGCGGCTTCACGGAGAGAAAGGAAACAGTAGCAGGGACTGAGTCCAACCAAGCGCCAATTGCGGCATTAATAAACAAATTCTGATTACGAAAAATAGGCCCCCAGCTCACG